>VDFB02390794.1:116358-136028 GCA_007258455.2 Sequoia sempervirens | reverse complement strand
GAACCAAACCTATACCACTGTGTAGTACTTGAAACTATCTTTCCAATGACTACAAGAAGTTGAAAATCCAACATTGCGGACGAAAGTTATGCAAATTTGAAAAAAACTATTATAAACTAACCTCCCGGTGGTGCTTGGTGACGCTTCGGTGGTCGATGGGTGACATAATCCAAAAATTTAATAAATTTAACTTAATTTTTCCAATTAAAAATTCCCCCCAACCAACTGAACCTAATGGATTTTGCATTCTGGCTTTTTACAGATTTGAAATCTAGTATTAAAATTGAAACCGACGGAATTTAAAAAATATATTAAATTTGTTTTAAGCCTGTAGGATATGGCAGTAGGCCGTCGACCACCGATACCATGACTGTTAGATGAAAGCGCTGGCGATAATGTCAATACCAAAAGTCATAGTATTGGTCTGACCATGGGAGCGGGGGGTTCTGTAGACACCCCAAATTTTTGGCTTTAATCTTTTTTTTTTAAATAAAAAAATTCTAAATTTTTGTACTTTTGATTTTGCAGGCTATTTTAATAATTTCCAAAACCCAAAAACACACAAATTTTCCATGCAAATTTTTAGAGGTGGATTTTTTTTGTTAATGATTTTTTTTGCGGACAAGCAAATTGGGCGACCTAAATGGCCGTATGACTAATTTTTTTTTCCTATTTTTCAACTTTTCCAAAATAGGTCTAATTTTATGTCAATCTTCATCTCTTGGCCAACCTGAATCCAACCATGAGGTCCATTTTGTCTCAAGAGGTCATCTATAAATTTCCCCTACAAAATCTTCACATTCAAACTCAAACCAAGAAACCCTTTTCACACAAAATTGGAAAACTTGAGATATGCAATAAATCCAACAAATATTGACAACACAAAAGCTCAAATTTGAATACAAACACCTACAACATGTGTTCCATATCTAGTAATTCCTCAAACCCTACATGCATATCCATGACTTCAACTTTACAAAAGCCATCAAACTAAAGTTATAACAAAAAATCTTCAACCATAAAAGCTCTGATACCACTTGTTAGGAAATATTGCATTCAATCCACAATCTTAATCCATTTCCTACACAACCCATGAGAGATAAACATGCATACAAGTTGTCAAAATGCATAGATAAAATAGATAAGCTATAAGATAAGACAAGATTTACCTTGGGAAAACCCTCAAGAGGAAACAACCCAGCTTCCAAAAGCATCTATAGCCCATCGTATTATTCAATAATAAACCAATACAAGAGTTATAATGAATACCTCTGAAGCATCAAGCCCTCCAATGCATTCCCATGTGTCCAAGCATGAATCCATACATCCCATGCCATGCTTCACAAATGCACTCCTAAAAAAGACTCAATAATGACAGTCATCCCACTTAACCAAGCTAAACCACTACACATGTGTTTACTTTTATAGACACAAGCTCGCACAAAATACAACTAGTGGCAAGGTAAAACCATGTGAATACAAAACCACTAACCCCTTATTTAATATTGGGTACTAAGACATCACATTATTTAATATTTCTCCAATATTAAATTATTATCACATGTCTCCCACATAAATAATAATAATACAATGTTACAGTACAACATCAAGCCGCCCAACTCAAATGGCAGGATGGAAGGGGAAGCTACTAAGTTTGGCAAGTAAAATCAAACTCCTTAAATCCTCTCTTTAGGATATTCCAGTGTATTATCTTTCTTTGTTTAAAATTCCTGCTCATATAGGGGAGAAGATAGAACAGATTCAGAGGAAATTTCTGTGGTCAGGAACAAAGGAAAAAAACAAACTATCTCTTGTCAGCTGGGATAAAGTCTGTAGGCCTAAAAGGTGTGGGGGGTTAGGGATGTGAAGAATTCATATGATAAACAAAGCCTTAATTGCTAAAATTGGCTGGAACCTTCTTGAAGGCTCTAAAGATTGGGTCAAAAAATTTCAAGCCAAGTACTTGAGAAACAAGAATTCTAGCTATTTCCTGTCTCAATTGGATCTTCCTCCTGGTTCTGCCTTATGGAACCATCTTATCAGATTAAGGAATGTGCTGAAGTTGGGGGCAAGTAATAGAATAGGGAATGGGATTAACATGGATTTTTGGAAGGATCCTTGGATTGAGAATGCCACCCTATCTGCTTGTGAGGATTTGAATCCCCTAAAGTGTAGCCTCCAAAGAATTTATGGAAAAAAGGTGAGTGATTATATAATCTGGAAAGGGGAGGAACCAAAATTGAAGGATTTTGATGCCTTGTTAAGGAGAAATAATTTGTGGGGTCAAAGACAAGTGAACTGGGATCCTTTCCTCATTAACTTACACAATTTGATTGGGGGAGGCGAAGTGGTTTGATAGAGGACAGGAGGATGAATGGCTCTAGAAAAGCAACTCCTCAAGTTTTTTCTTGGTTAGAAATACCTATGAAGATTTGGAGAGGATCCAAGATGTTATTCCTAATTATTTCTGGAAAGTGGTGTGGCTTAAGAATCTGATTCCTAAAATTAATTGTTTCTGGTGGACTGTTGCCCATGGCAATATCCTCACCATTGATAAACTGGTTAAGAGAGGGTTCCAGCTGGTTAATTGGTGTTCTCTATGCAAACATGAGGAAGAATCGATAACTCATTTTTTATTCCATTGCAATTATGTGAGGGAAGTGTGGTCCAAGGTGTTGTAGTTGTTGTCTTTGGATTGGGTGTTTCCAAACACTTTGAAGTTGTTTATTGAAGGATGGTCTAACTGTCCTTGCTCTCATAATGTTATTGTGGATTTGTGGAATAAAGTCCCCCCTTTTGTTACTTGGGGGCTCTGGAAGGAGAGAAATAACATAATTTTTAGAGAAGTGGAGAGAAGCAGTGGGGAGGTGTTCATATAATTAGAACTCAAATTAAGGAAAATATTGAGGCAAGTAGAAATAGCTTCTCCAACTCTTGGCCGAATTACAAGGAGATGAGAATAAAACAAAATTGGGGTATAAGTAGAGACTTAACCAATCTGAATTGGTCCAAGATGCTTAATAAGATGGCTACTGTCTGGAGTCCTCCTCTAAAAGACTGGGTGAAGTGCAACTTTGACGATTGCTCAAAAGGCAACTCGAGTTAGGCTGGAGCAGGTGGCCTGGTGAGAAACTAGTTTGGCAACTATATAATGGCTTTTGGAGTGAACCTCGAGATCTGCTCTAACAAAAAAGTTGAAGCTATGACTGCTCTTGGTGCCTTCAATTTCCTAAAGGATTTGGGTTTCAAAAATGTAATCATTGAAGGGGACTCAAAGTTAATTGTGGATATTTTAAATGATGTTGTTGCACCCCCATGGGAAATAAAAAATATTATAGACAGATGTAAACTAATCAAAAATTTCTTTACTATATGTTGGGTTCAACATGTGTATAAGGAAGGAAATAGGGTTGTTGACTGTGCTGCCAATGTGGCGTTGGGGTGTAGGGGTTGGACACGGTGGACAAATGGAAATATGTTGTCGCCTCTTAAAGATGTCATCCTTAATGAAAAGTTTGAAAATGAATATCAAATGCGTATTTGAAAGATTGGATGTTGGTGGGATGGAAGGGTACAAAGTGGTGTTGTCAAGCTTTCCCAATAATGATGGCTTAAGGTGTACGTGCAGGTATAGGAGGATCCTTGAGGGAGATAATCCCATTAATTTCCTGTTAAAGAGTATGATAAAAAATCACATGCCGATATTGGTTTTGATAAAGGTTGTCATTTCAATATGTGTTGAAAATCCCTCTGTCAGTTATTCACGTATTTCTATAGAGGGAAATGGCAAGAAATTAATTATGGTTGTTAATGCTTGCAAAATTCATTATGCTTTTTGGGCTCCGGAAAATGTGAAGTTGTCGTCCCTAAGAAGAAACTTCTTGAATTGCAAGTATTTTGTGACTCTATGTTTAGTTTGGGTTTTGAATGCTGGTTTTAGTCAGGGAAGAAAGAAGTTTGTGAGGGAGAGCATGAAGTCTAGCCAGTCTCTACTTAAGAACTTGTAGACAAGCAAGATGGGAGGCCCGAGAAAAAGAACTGAACTACCTAAATGCCAAGCACTGAAATAGAATGGCGACCTTTGGAGTATGTTTGAAAATGCAAGAATGGCACCCTTCTTCTAATCCCTCAAAGGCTATAATGAAAGTTTAACGAAAAAAATCACTAATTCTTGGAGAGGTTGGGTTTCTATAAGAGCTATGAAATGTGAGGTTACTTCTCGTTTCATAGCTGAGGCCATGGGGTTGCATAATTCTGGTCTGAAGGTTGCTAAAAAAAGTGGAGCTGATTACCAAAGATTTGTGGATAATTTTCTGCATGAAGGAGAAAATCTCAAGCAGTTCCAAAATGGGTATGCAAGACTCAAACTTCCTCCTCCTTTTGCCCTTGTGAGTTTGTTTGTTATGCACTATTTTACTTTTGAAGGTCGCTGTATGTTAGTCCATGCTTATCACTTTCCTATTTTAAACCACATCAGACATGGGGAGTGCATAAACCTGCCGTTTTACCTTTTGTCCTTTATGCGGCTGAATATAGAGAAAGGTGCTAACCTGCCACTCCATCAAGGCCTAATTCTTACTTTGTACAAATTTTCCCTTTTCCAAAATCCCCATGGCAATCCTCTTAATGCAAGAGTTGAGAACCCTGACCAGTCTGATGAGGACAATGTTGAACTGTGGAGGGTGGTTAACCCAGATGTTGTTGAACCCCTGGCTATTGAACAACTTCCCCACAACCCTCATGTTGTTGTTGCGAGATGTTTTCTTATCCTTGCAAAGAGAAACTCTCAAGTGGCTAATGTGTCAAACCCTTCTACCCCTCGGTCCCAAAAAAGTGAGGATTCAAAGAATGTCGACTTGCTGCTTTCCAGAGCTACCCTTGAAAAGAGAAAACACTCTCCCTTGTTGCTTGAGCCCCCAAAATCCAAGAAACCTATAAGGGAGGTCAATCCTAGTGAGGTTATTCATATTTCTGAGGATGTGAATCAAAAGGAGAAGGTCAAGGAGAATTTACAGTGACAGGGGAGCGGCAGTAGTGGTGGAAGAAGGTCCGCTCGGCTGGTGAAGGTGGCCTCAAAAGAGAAAAAGGGGAAAAAAAAAGTGTGTGGATGTGGAGGATATCCCAGGTTATGAGGAGTTCGAGGCTCAGGAAGATGATGATTCAAAAGATTATGATTTTGAGAAAACTGCCTATGATATGGGGGAAGAAGATTTGGAGGAGGAGGAAAAAGATGAGGAAGAGGAGGAGCAAGTGGAGCCGTTTAAGGAAAAGAATGAAATTGGGAATGAACAAGATGTTGGGCTTTCTGGTCTGGAGAATAAAAATGAAGAATTGAGTATTGATTTAAAAAAAAATAGATTAAATTTTTTGCAGGTCCAATTCAAGGATATGGAAAAGGCTTTGGTTTCTTTGATGAGAGTCACTAACAGGTTAATGAGACATGTGATGCTAGGAGCAACCTCGGGAGAAGCGAAGATAACCAAAAAATTGAAGAAGCAGGGGAAATTTGACGCCCTCAAACTGTTGGATGAAACAGAGGAACTTGACTAGTGTGAATATGCAGCTCTCTTAGGAGAGTATGGGGACTTGTCTAGGAAATCCAACTAATGGCTTGGTTTGTTGTTTTCCTGCTTTTTGATGGGTTATTTGAATTATACCAATTTATGGGATTGTTCGTTAATTCTCTATAAGATTTGGTGGAATAGCACCTAGTATACTGTGGACTTAATTAATGGCCTCTGTAGCTCTAATTTAGCTAGTAGTAACTTTTTGTTTTTGATAGTTTTTAGCTAGACTAAAGCGATGGTTTTAAATTTGGTCCTACGTGCCATCCTGAAGCTATTTTTTGGTTTGGTTGGTGGTGTTGTTTCCCACCTTGACAATTCTTTTTGATCTGCTATTGTTCCATGGGATTAGGGACCTTCCCTGCTTATTCTATCAAAAACATCAAGTGGCCCCCAAATAAATACCTAGTGTGATTAACCACACCACCAAGGTGCATCACAACTAAATAATTATTTAATTACAATATTATGATAAATTGATTTATGCAATGACATACAACACCATATCTCAACATGCCACAAATTTGTTCTTTCTAGACTCACCAAAGATTGACACAACTAATTGGCCATCCTAATGGGAGGACGAGGACGAATCCCCATATTATGCAACTATTTTCTGGTACTCGTGTAGAGTGGCACACAGATGGGAAAAGGACATATACTTCATAAAAAAAACTTATCTCATAGTCCCTACTGCAAGTTTTTGATGAACACTCTTTGCACATCAGAATTAGGCAAGGCATAGGAGATTTGAGAGAAAAGGGCCTGATAATGAGATATAAAATTAGTTACCTTATAGTGAGGCCCTTGCTTACATTGAACCGGATTGGCGAACGTGATCTTCAGCCCAATATTAGCCTAGAACTAACAGAGGCATTGATTTACAAATTAATCAAAGGAAAATACAAAATTATCAAGCAAAGAGCAATACCACTCTAAGACAACATCCTTAAGAGAACATGGGAATAGTTTTGTTATAAGTGCATCATGGTTAAATAAATTCATACACATGGCATTAAAGGACGAGACAAGTTTGTGGATCTCCATGACCACATACTTCTCAAATTTTGGAATTTCCACCCTTGATGGATATGAGTGTTTAAGATAGAAAAAGAAAAAAGGATTGTGATGAAAAAAATTTGGAACATTAGCTAAGAAGATGAGCTAGCCAAGTTCACCAATTGGGATTGCATTCATCCCATGTTTTGCAAGAGAGAATTAAGGACAAGTTCTACAAACAAAATATGACTAGTAGAACCATTTGTAGAAGCACCAACAATAGCACCAATAGAGGCACCAACACCAGTAGAAGCACCAACACTAGCACCCGCAAAGGCGCCAACACCAGCACCAAAACTAGCACTAGCACCAGTACCAACATAAGCACCAACACCAGCACCAACACTAGAGGCGAAGACATTCTAAGTCCCATATGTAAAGCTTGAAAACCTAAAGGGACTCCATTCATCCTAACCATAGGGATCTCCTCGTGTGTGGTGGTGGTGTTAGCACTATTGATGGAGGGACTCGTGTTAGCCATGCAAATAGACACTCTAGGTATTAGGATATTCAACTGTTGGCCAACGATATCTGATTGGAAATCTTGGGTATTATCCAAGACAAAGGTGTAAGATGGGACATGGGTTTCCACAATAATCGTTATACCACAAAGTAACTCTAAGCCTCTTCAATCTTTCATTAATAACTTCTTTAGACCATCGACAAGGGGGGTGGCTTGAGCATAAATATCTTCTCTCATTAGGAATTCTGCAAGCTCTTTGAGACTCAATTTCAAAGAGTGAACTTGCTCTGTAGGAACTCTAAGAGAAAATTCCTCCTCTAAGGAAGTGGAAGAGTTTGAAGGAGAGGCTAGAGGGGTATGGGTTACAACTTCATTGTGAGGTGGGGATAATCTGACAGAGCGTCCTGTAGTGTACTCTTCAAAATTTGGGATGGATTAGGGAGGACTAAACCTTGTAGACCCCATATATATGTTTTTATAGCTTCTTCTTACTATGTATCCAAAGGTAGTTGATTGGGTTGTAAAGCTCATAAAGAGCGTCACAACACACTATCAGCTACACATACTAACATGAGAGAAGAATTTTTTTGAAAAAAGACAAGGAGAAAAAAAGTTCACATCAGGTTCACAAAAATGTAATGGAGAGGATTTCTTACTCCTGAGTCTTTAAGACAAGGAAGATCCTACATGGAATGAATATCTCTTTATTACCTCAAGGAAAAAAGCTCAAGTGATGAAAGACGACTAAGGGATATTTTATGCAATATTTTTGGGTTTTATGATTGTGTGTGAAAAAAAAACTTTAGAAGTTGAGTGAACAAACCTTAGAGGTCTCAAGAGACAGGTAGACAAGATTTCAGCCAGAGGATGAAAGATTAGACCAAGGGTGACAACACAACGCACTGGCATCTTAGTGGTGTGTTGGCATCTCATATGGACTAGAGATAGAGTTAGCCACCAGAAACACTTAGGTTCTGCTAACTACTCATAAACTAAAGTTCGACGGTTTAACTAGACTAAACAAAATGTTGTAAATGCAAGAAAAGCACAACAAGAAGAATACTAAATGACAAGTAAATAAAATATTTATTAAAATGACATGTAGTGGAAGAAAAGGGATGAAATCACGAGTAGTCTAGCTATGAAGCCTCCCACAAAGCTCTTCACGGACAACCTGTACACACAGAAACAATAAAAGTGTTGGGGCTATTTTTGGAGTTTGCCTTGGCCAAACACTCGCTTTGGTTTTTCCACCTCTATGGATAGCCAAAGAGATAACAAGATAGAAAGATAGACAATGAAAATGTCAAGACAAGAAAGTAGAACATGCAAGATAACAATATGCTATTTGATAAGAATGATAATGTGATAAAAAGGGAGCATTACCCGCCTTCCAATGAGCTTGTGAGATTGAGAGGAAGTGCAATGCCTTGAGAGAGGTTGAGATGTAGTGCCACAAACGTGAAAGAGCTTAATGTAGAAGAACAAGAATGAAGGTGTAGAATGAGAATGGACTTGCAAGAATGAGAGTGTCATGTCCCTTTCTTCGAAAAAATAGTTACAAAGTAGAATCGGATAATTCTATCACATTCCTCTGCAGGAGCTCATCTTAGTATGTGGTTTGGGATATAACATTTGTAATGAAGGCCCCACAACATATCTAGAGCTCATGGGAAAAGGATCATCTACCTAGAAGATATCACCATCAGAAGATCATCAATTCAAGCTCAGTATGCTAGGACAAAGTTGATTCTGAGAATCCCTCCACATTCCTTCGTAGGAGAATGTTTAGGTGTGTGGTTTGGAACATAGCACTTACGATGGCACTTGCACATCATATCCAAAACTCAAGAAGGGAGGATTAGGTAGCGGAAAGATATCGCTAACATAAGGTGACTGTGCTAGTCAATTGGAACCCACCCCTATAGGCTTGAAGGATAAGACATTGTGGGATTATGCAAAAGTAACGATGAAGTTTCAAGAAGATAGAATGAGTAGGGCAAGTGTGTGGATGGGTCTGCAGGAAGGCATGCTTATTCCAAAGGAATCTACATTGGCCTTAAGGTTAACCTAATGTAGCATGTTGGGAATTCAAATTCTGGGCTTTGGCGCCAATTGGGCTCAAGGCCGACCTGTTCCTCAAACAGGAATGTTTGCATATAAATATAGGGAAACCAATTCATGTAAAGGCATCAAATTCTTATGTCATTTTCTTATAAATTTAGGACACTTATGTTTTATTTCCTTTTGTGGATGAAAACCCATAGGATTTGTGTTCATTGGATGAAAAACCAGTGTTCACTAAGATCAGAGGATGAAACCATTTGGTTCCTAATGGCATTCTCATTTAGGGATTGCATCAGGTGATCCCACAATAGTGGGTTACACTTTTTGGCCAAACTTGACATTGAACTGAATGTTTTTAACTAAATCTTCACTTTTGGACACCTATAGCTGCCAAACCACGAGGAATTTGAAGAAGATGCAAACTAGTGATTTGTGACATTTTTTTGTAGATTCTAAATATATATATTTTAAAAATTTTTGGAATCAAATTGTATTTCTTTTTTCATCTCCTTTGATAACTAGTTTTTAACAGTAAACACCATTTTTAAAGAGTGATGTTTATTGTATAACCCAACTTTTTTTCTATGAAGGATAAAATTCTTTTTTTTTTTAATTTAGATTTGTAACTACGATATATAGATCCTTCATTTGGTTTCATAGTGTTTTATTGAATATTTTTTCTTTATTAAGTTTTGAAGTCAAACCAATTAGATTTTAGACATAGGTTTACTATATAACACAAATTTTTTATACGTATCAAAATTCAATTTTTGTTGTTGTTGGATTAAGGACATCAATACAAGAGCATAGATATTTTTGAAATTTTTTTTGGTAATCTACTATTTTTCTGCACATGAAGAGCAAAGAGCTTGATTTTTGATAAAAGTTTACATTCATAAGATATAAAAAATAAATATAATAATAAAATTAAATATATTTAAAATTATACTATTTGGGAAGCTTATAATAAGGAATACATACTTACAAAACATAAATTTTAAATGAATTCATTTGATCCCCCAAAAGGTAAATCAAAAGTGGTTTTTTATCAACATTTTGATAGGTATAGAGGAGACTCCATTATAGGTATGGTTTAAAACTAGCGGGGTTCTATACAAGGGGTTTGGTTAAGTAGGTTTGATCAAACCCTAAAATACTTTAAATGGAACCTTTCAAGTCTTAAATCATTATATTTTCTAAAAATATGTGATTTCAATAAAAATCAGGATGTCCCAGAAAGTATAACCCATTATTGTGGCAGCACCCCATTTGAGCTTCAAAGATTCTATAAGAAATTTGTATTATTGCTATGTAAGGGGGAAATCAGGAAGACGCAGTAGATTAGATTAAAGATTAGAAACTAATCTAAACAACAAAATTCTAATTGTTTTATTCCCATTACTCACAAAATGTAACTATAAAATCAAGAATTCAAGAACGAAATTGACAAAAAGTAATAACAATGAACTCAAAATGAAATAGCTTTACCATCCTATGTCGGAGTGTATCCATATTGACATATGTTGGATTATTCAATTCAATACAAAGCCTCCATTGTGTGTGTGAGAGCTTGAAGAACATGCGTGTGTTGATCGAAGATGTGGGTTGAAGCTTTGTCCAATGTCAATTATGATTTTGGCATCACTTCGTTGCATGAGGTATGTTGATTTTCTGATCCTTTTTTAGAAGAAAGAGGTTTGTTATATAGAATTTGTGATTCAAAATGAACAATTTGGATCGCATAGTAGAATATCTTGATTGACGATTGAAAGATGTTGAGAGAATTTAGATGGAAATAATATGTGCAAATTGATTACTTTATTAGTGTGATTGAAGAATAGATTGATCAGTCAAGAAATAGATTGATTAGTTAGAAAAAATATTGAGCAATTGGTGGTTCGTAATTTGCTCAATCAGGAAAGTGGGTGAGGATAATTAATTAATTGATTTAATTAATTAATATTTTTGGAGTTGAATGTGCAAATCAAGTTTGACTTTTGCAAACAAAGTTATTTATTTGATTTGACCTTTTTGATGATGTTTTGAATAGTTTATTCAAATTATTCAAATTTGGGGGAAAGTGACATAATTAAATTATTATGTGTTAATAATTTAATCGACTTAGGGGAATAAAGTGAATTAGCGACATAATTAAATAATTGGAATTATATAATTAATCAGGAGGAATAAAGCTAGATTAAGACTTTATTAAATAAATGTAATTTATTTAATTTGTCGAAAACGATGAAAAAGTGAATTAATTAAATAATGTTGTATTATTCAATTAATAGCAAAAATTAGGGTTTCTTGACTTTATTAAATAAAAATGTATTTTATTTAATTGGTCAAAAATGATGAAAAAGTGAATTGATTAAATAATGTCATATTATTCAATTAATAGTAGAAATTAGGATTTTTCTTGATGTAAATGATGATTTGAGGATGAATTAATTAAATTATGTTAAATCACTTAATTAATAAGCAATTGTGAGAAATGATAATAATTAAATAATAATGTATTATTTAATCAGAAGAGTGAGAGATAGTTAAATAGTGTTGCTTGCCAGTCAAGACAATTTTAGGTGTCTACATTTTTCCCCTTTTTGATACAATGTGTTTTTGAGCGTTGTGTCAAAGAAAAATTAAAAATTCCCGCTGAAAAGTTGCCCCAGAGTTCCCCCACTATGCCCCAGATAGGATAGCATGGTGCCCCCTGGGGAAATTTGGTGAAAATTATGGATAATGAACCAAATTTTTTGATAAGTTGATGTGATGCGTTTAAGTGCAAGGAATGACAAAAGAAATGGTGACAAGAAGAAAATGTTAATAAGTGAAGAACAATTGATGTTGTTAGTCATTGATGAATTTTCTTTTGCTTTGCTTGGAGGCTTCGTATCTTTAGCAATCCTTATTGATGTAGCAAATAGACACGATGCACCAAGGTATTAATGACCAAGGTGGCTTTGTATCTATTGTGTGGAATTTGACTCAACAAACAAATAATATTCTTGCTCGTACTAGACATATAGAAACTCTGTTAGAGTGTATGGTGAGAAGTAAAAAATTAAACATGTCGGACTAGTAACATAAAAGGTATTAAGCACATAATATGCCACCACTACATGGAATGCTTCAAAACAACTTCCATACACAACACAAAGAAAGTATTTGTCATGGTAATATAACAAAAATATCCACAAACATAGAAAACTAAAATGATGCTCAATTTCCCTCATTCCTTCCTCTCTAAATCCTTATGGACATTCTCGAGAGATCTTGGGAATGAGTCAACAATGTAAATCGAGAAGATAAGATAACAAAAAGATAAAACAATGTTGTTATATCACTTGTCATATCTGTTTGGGGGTAAGGCTATTATTCAGTGTTGATCATGTCTATCGTAGGAACATATCCATTAAGACATCTTAGGATGTTGTTGGTGAATTGTCAAAAGATAGGTAATTGCTATGTTAGCTTTGTTATTCTACAATTGTGATAAAATATTTATGATTGTTCACTTGAAAGTTCTAACTTTTGATGTTGCTTTGTTTGTTGTTTGATTCATCAAAGGGTGAGTGATGATTTATTTATTATGGATGATGTTTTATTGCAGATAGGCGATGACAAAGATAGTGTTTTTGGAGCTTTTCAAATGTTTTTGTGCTTTTTGATGTTATTTGATGTTGTTTTTGGTGTTTTCAAGATATTTGAATATTTTGAATTTTGTGACTAAGTTCAAAGAAAGTGTGATAGAAAACTAAAGGGACTGATGATGTAGGAGCATCCTTGGTTCTTGGCAATTTTGCATCAACTAAAAATATTTTTATTCAGTTTTGTTCTTGTTTTGTTCTTTCCCAGTTCATGTTGGTGGATTCATCATATTTGCTCACCGGACCTTGTGGATCTATATTTGCATTGTGGACATGTTCATTTTCCTTATTCCAAGATTTGAGCACGATTGGATCTTTTTTTTGGAAAGTTATTGCTTTCGGATTTAATGGCAGTTTCTTGAACCAACACTGAAATAATTTTCTAAACTAACGGCTAGTTTGATCGCTCATGGATCTTTCCCATAACTTGTGGCTTGATGGTGTGATTTGAATTGTTTCGTGGAGTTTCCTCAACCTTAATTATAGGTCCACACTTCATCCTATGCATTCTTCGGGGAGTAATTCAAATTCGAGGCCGACCTATTCATGCACACGTTACATTTTCTTTCATTAGAGATTGTAATGATCTTTGGCCAATGCAAAAGATTCTAGATTTGTGGATATGATATAAAGCTTGTAATAGATCATTACAATAGCAGAAGTTGATTAAGTAGATCAATATAGAATGGATGAGTAAGATTTTTGCTTGTGTTATGGAGCATATAGGAATATTGTATTTTGAGCATGTTGTAATAGGCCTGTGAGTTGAATTTGTAAGCCCGGATGTTGCCAGTTGATTGTAATTGAAATTTCTAATAATAAGAATGTTCGAATCTACATTTTCCTCCAATTTCTATGTTGCTTCCGTTGTGTGACTCTTACTGCACGGTCCAGATTATTCTCTTTGAGGACCCTCCTATCGTGACTGCACCATATTGGTATCAGAGCGAGATTCATTACATGAGAGATCGTTAGAGTTTACAGAGTCTTGTTGAAGATTTGTTGTGGGGTGGCAGACTGAGGATCTAACCTAGAGTTGTAGAGGACTTGTGTAAAGATGGCAGGAAGAATAAATAGTAGAGAAAATGGAGCGCGTGGAAATGCGGACCCAACTATGATGGAGATGTTGAGAGGAATTGTTGCTAGATTAGAAGCGGTTCAAATGACCCAGAGGAGAGGTTGACTAGTTGATGATGTGAGTGATGAAGAGGTATAAGAAAAAGAAGAAAGGGAAAGAGAAAATCAACTTGGCCTGGATCAGGGAGAAGAGAGGTTCATAAGAGCCCTAACTAGGGTAAATACTAGACCACATTTCAATCCACTAGATTATAATGGTAAGTTGGATTCAGATGAACTGCTAGATTGGATCACGAAGATGGAAAAGTATTTTGATTTTGAAGGTACCGCTGAAGACAAGAAGGTGAAATTTGCTTGTACAAAGTTGAAAGGACATGCATCCCTTTGGTGGGAACATTTGCAGATAAATAGGCAAAGAAGAGGAAAGGAGAAGATAAAATCATGGGATTAGATGGTGAATAAGTTAAAAACAAAGTTTATGCCTGTAGACTATCAAATGAGTTTGTTCAGGAAGTTGCAGAATTTGAAGCAAAAGGAGTCAAGTGTGACAGAGTATACTAAGGATTCTACAAGTTGAATATTAGATCCGGACATTCGGAGGATGAGGTCAAGCAAGTAGCTAGATATGTGAATGGCTTAAGGTCATATATATAGGATGAGATTAGTTTGATCAATTTGCAAAGTGTGGAGGAGGCATATCAATGTGCCCTAAAAGTGAAAGAGAAGTTGAATAAAAGACATGAGCAGAGATGGAGAGGAAGAGGTGGAAGATTTCAGAGAGGAAGAAATTTTACTGGAGGAGGAAGAGGACCTTTTGTAGATTATAATAAAGATAAGGAAGTCAATAAGAATGATAATTCATACCGTAGAGATGATGGAAACTCTTACCGGAGAGGAGGATATGGTGGTTACCGGAATGAGGGTTATAGATAAAGGACATGAGAAAAGAGTATTCGGGGGAACTTGTTTTAAGTGTGGTGGAGAATGCCATAGAGCATTTGAATGTAATCAGGGAGAGCCAAGTAGAAAGATAGAGAACAGTAGAAGGATAACCCTTGCTGAGGAGGAACATGTCAAATCATCTAATAAACCGGAAGAAGGAGAAGTGTTGGTGAATAGAAGAGCATTGTGTCAAAGTGAGATTGCGTAGGAACCGTTGTAGAGAAATAATTTGTTTTAGACCAGATGCAAAGTAGTTGGTAAATGTTGCAAAGTGATTGTTGACAGTGGGAGCTCAGAGAACCTGGTTTCTGAAGAAATGGTGACCAAATTGAAGCTGGAAATATTTAAACACCCGAAGCCCTATCAGATAGCATGGATTCAAGATGAGCATAAGATACTAGTAAGTGAACAATGTTTGATGAAATTGAATATAGGAAATTATTATAATGAAGTTTTGTGTGATATCATGACTATGGATGTATGCCATGTTTTGTTGGGAAGACATTGGCAGTATGATAGATAGGCTATTTATGATGGAAAGAAGAATGCATATACCATTGTTGCTAATGGGATGAAGCAGACTTTGTTGCCATTGGAGGATGTTCCTAAAGTTGAGGTTTGTACGAGTGCTAGAATTTGTTTGGTTGATGGAAGGAGATTTCTGGATGGACTGAGACATGAGAATATGTGCTATGCTTTGGTTCTGTTGGTGCTCCAAATCAAACTAGACCAATGGATCCTATAGACTAGCCAATTTCTAAAGATTAGATTCAATGGGGGATTTGGCCAACTGACAGGAAATGGAATTAGAACACATTTCCCCTATACTTCAGGCTCTGTAAGACCTAGAGGGGTGACCCTTTAGCAACATCTAAAGATTCAAACACATAATTAACAAGATATTGCTTAACAAATAATGCTCTCATAGATCAATTATGCTGAGAAACCTGAAATATCACTCAACATTGGCAAGATATTGAATGAATTTCATCAACCAACATGGAGAACATGGCAGATACAAGTACTCACAAAACATAATTAAAATAGTTTTTATTTTAAAGAATTGGGACCAAACTTAAAATAGTAGAAGCATAATAATGGACCAGTGCCAATAAATGGGCTATGGAGTCATATAACCATCCCTTCATCCTTCAATGCTAAACATGTTCTGAATATCTTTGCAAATGTTATCACATTGTGACAACCAGACCATTGAAGCTTTATCTGATAATTCTTCTTATAAATCCACTTGAAACACAACACTCCTATCACATTTGTTGAAGCAATTACACTATCCCCTGAATAATAGGCAATAATAAATGCAATTTTTTCTTCATTAAAGCAATTACATCATTCACAAAACAGAAGGAAACAACAAATATAACTCAAATGCAACAAATGTGCATGAAAAGATTTAGACAACTTTATTATTGAATCTAAAAGAGCATTATAGTTTAGCTATGGAGACAATTATCAGGTAAATTAAACATGAAAGCATAATTCAAAACACACACTTTCAGATTAATGACTCAGTTACAATCATCCTAGCTTTACAATCCTACCCAGAGCTTCTGCCTACCTTACAAAGCTATTAGAAATTGGAACCCAAAATCCTTTACAAATGAGAAGAGAAGAGAAGAAATGAAAAACATAAGCAACCCTAAAACTGATCCATTGAAGACACATGGCAGCTCCTTTCCCGTTCATCAACAATTTACAAAGCTTCTCTCATCTCTCTTTAGCAACAAACTTTGCCTCTCAAATCTGCCCTTTGCTTTGCACAACAAATTCACCATGTGGAGAATTTCACTCCATTCACCCAGTAGGTGAAAGAAAATCTCTATGCCCATGAAAAACTCTTATTTCCTACCCGTAGCTACACATTATTTTACTTTAGAAAAGTAAAATATTTTCCCCTCTGCACTTTTTAATATTTGTCTTTTATTCTCCAACACAAAATGTTTGCTCACAAAGTGAATATTAAATTCACTGGCAAATACAATGTTTACCCTTGCACACTTCTCATTTTATTGCTCAACAATAAAATATTTCAACCTTCTTCAACTTAAAATATTTTCCTTCACAAATTACCCCATGCACAACCCATTTAAAATATTTGATTTTCACCATTTTCACGGGCAAAACATATTACCCATATTTTCACTTCAATGAACCTAGCACAAAATCTTCACCTAGCTCCTTATTACACTTTACCATAGTGAATATTTAATTCACTTGTTGTAGCTTCACTTTGTATTTTTACCTTTAACCAAGTAAAATATTCCTCCCTTAGTGCTATTAAAAGGCATGACAAAATATTACATTCCCCCAGTAAATAAAACTAAAGTGAATATTTTATTCACTTTCTCCCTGTGCCATTTTAATTTGCATTTGATATTTTATTTCACTTTACCTAAATGAAAACCTTTTCTTATCAGGTAAATAAAATATTTCACCTCCCTCTTAAATGTTTGCTTGACATCATTTAAATTTTTACCATTTAAAACAATGGAGCATTTCAAATATTTTATCGAGCTTCTTTAAAAGCTCTTCACCTTTTATTTTGCATGGGCCCCGCAACAACATTTTAGTTTTAAAATGTTTTTCTTTTGTAGAAAAAGCAAATGATAATTAAAACACTCAAACCCCCTCTTTAATGTTTTCTCACCATGCATGAGACTTCACCTCGGACCACTACTACGTGGCCTTATTTCGTTCACCCTGTGGGAAATAATAAGCCTACACTTTAATCCCGCGAGATAGCGAGGAAAGCCAAAGATTCTAATATTTCCATTGGATATATTAAAGTATACTTGTGCATTTATTTATTGACGGGCCCACCTCACATGATTTCTTCTCTCGCCCATCCTGCATGTTTTAAAAAGTGAGCACCTTTGAGGCGCGAGCCAGCAGGGAACGATCGCGATCTGGCTAGGTTTCCATCTCCACTGTTGATTTTATTTTGGCTTTCCATTTGCCCTAATTTATTTGTTCACGACATTCATCTTTGCAACTCATGCAAGCCTCAATGGCGGCAAGAAGGTCTTCTGAAGCCTTCACATATTCTTTCTACTGTGCATGGCATCCAATTGCGAGTTGCATTTGCCTTAAGTTGCTAAAGTCCTTTTTAATAAAGCTATTTTATGCACCAAACTGCCAGCGTTTGATTTCATCTTCCCCTGAGTCTGTTGGTGCGTAGCTTGTTAAAAGTTTATGTGGAATTTTCAATATATACATTTTGTGCATACTTTGCAATGTTTGTGGCGTCCCCTTTCAAAACACTCAATGGTGTCCTTTGGGCGCAGTGGCATTTGCTTGGAGCTTCTAAAGCCTTTTCAATAAATCCATTGTGTGTCTGCTACATTGGTAACATTCTACAGAGCTTCATTTATAGAGATTTTTGAAATCAAACAATTCACATGCCCCGTCCCCTCATATCGGGCATTTTTGAGATGTGCTTCCTCCATTCAGATGGCACGGTGGCTAATTGCATTCATTTAAAAGTTTCTCAGACCTCTTATATTTCATTGTGGTGTATACACTAGCACCTCCATATAACAATGTGCTTGCATTTGCTGGTTGGGGGTTTTCATTTTTACAGAGAAGCCACCATGAGCGATGCTGTGAACTTTGAAACTTTTCAAAATTTACTTTGAAAGCGTCTAGCCAATGGGATGAAAGAATTAAAATTCCTTTTGCCTCCTATTCAAATGTTGAAAATATTTATGCCCTAAAATCATTTTGAAATGTTTTAAATATAAACATTTAAAACATTAGAACTAGGCAAAAATTTAATTCCGCCTGCAAGCCAAACAAAGATATTTCACTACGAGCAAAGCGGAGCACATGAAGCCATGAAATTTTGTGTCGGGGCATAATAAATTATTTAGAGAAAACCCATTTCCTCTAATTTTGTCCAACAATTAAAATTTAGGTACCTTCTTTGTAAACTGGCCCCTAAGATGTGTTAGCCGCAACAAAAATACATTAAAATAATGTATCATATGACCTCCAATCTTCGATGAAAATGGAGTTGTAGAGGTTTTAGACCAAAAAAGAAATGGGTTGTCATTATAATTGCAAAATTTGAAACTTTTCAAAACACCATTTTTGGCCCTGTCGCGATCAGAAAGCAATTAACTAACCCATCAAAACTTATCCTAGAGGTGTGAAACTGAATTGGCGTGTAAAAATTTAACCCAAGAATGGAGGAAAAAGATGAATTGGAAAAAGGAGTCATGAGGTGAAAGATATTAATCAACAAAGTTGCCTACTTAGACTTTTCTACAACTGTGCTTGTTCAAACCAATTAAAACTCGATCAAATCACCTCGATTGAAAAATACCAAATCAACTCCTGACGAGCTGCCCAACACAATAGATCATTTTGGCATAGTGAACATGTGTGCAAGAGGAATTTTCTCGAATCATCACCCATCAAAAGATATTGAGGGTCACAGTTGACCTCTTAAAAAGGTTTCAAAAAATAGAGGTGCAAAACAAGAGAAATTTTGTTTGGTTTTGATCTACTAAAAATAGCAAATCAAATCATGAGGCTCTGAAACCTAACATATGAGCTCATATTGGTATGGAGAATATAGAGAAACAATCAGTTTAACTTGATGATTATCCGGTTGCAAAATGCAAGCTCAAACGGGAGGCTACTTTACAAAACTGAAAGGTTGCAAATAACAGAAAAATGCCAAAACCCTCCAGCTTCACTTTTCAAAACCCTGGAAAAACTTATCGTGAGAAGCTAAAAATTGACATGCATACTCATATAAGACACATGAGTGAGCTTGCAAATGGGTTTTTCTTGGCAATCAACATGCATCAAATTATGACCCTC
>VDFB02390794.1:75178-115145 GCA_007258455.2 Sequoia sempervirens | reverse complement strand
AGTGGTTGGTGATGCCTTCTGGACTAACAAATGCACCGAGTACTTTCATGAGGCTAATGAATGAGGTATTGAAGAAATTCTTGGGTAAGTTTGTGATTGTCTATTTGGATGACATCTTGATTTTCAATAAGACTAGAGAGGAATACTTGTTGCATATAAGACAAGTTTTGTAGAGGTTGAGAGAAGAGCAGTTGCTGATAAACATTAAGAAGTGTAGTTTCATGAAGGAATAATTGGTATATCTGGGATTTGTGATATATGTGGATGGATTGAAGATGGATCCTGAGAAGGTAAGAGCAATTGTTGAATGGCCTACACTAGAAAGCATTGGAGAGGTAAGATCATTTCATGGGTCGGCTAGTTTCTACCGAAAGTTCATTAGGAATTTCAGTTCTATTTGCAGTCCTATGACAAAAACAATGAGAGGAGATAAGAAATATTTTAGGTGGACATCTGGAGCAGACCGAATTTTTGAGTTGTTGAAACAGAAAGTGAATGAGCAGCCTATGTTGGCTTTACCATACTTTAATAAGGTATTTCAGGTAGACTGTGATGCAAGTGGAAATGCAATTGGAGTAGTGTTAAGTCAAGAAGGAAGATCGGTAGCTTATTTCAATGAGAAATTGAATGATTCTAGGAAAATATATTCAGTGTATGACCGGGAGTTTTATGCCATAGTTCAAGCCTTGAAGAAGTGGAGACATTACTTGTTGCATAAGGAGTTTGTGTTGTATATAGATCATCAGGCGTTGCAATATTTGAACAGTCAAGGTAAGTTGAATCGGAGACACATGAGATGGGTAGAATTCTTGCAGAGTTATACTTTTGTTTTGAAACATAGGAGTGGAAAGTCAAATAGAGTCGTTGATGCCTTGCATAGGAGAAGGAATTTACTGGTAGAAATGAGAGTGGAGGTATTAGGATTTGATGAATTGAAGAACTTGTATGAGGAAGACCTAGATTTTGTAGAACCTTGGAGAGCTTGTAAAGAACTAGTCTTGGAGGATAGGAGTCAGTGGTTGGATTGTTTGATTTAGGAGGACATGTTGTTCAGAGGGAATCAATTGTGCATACCCCAAAGTTCAATAAGGGATAGCTTGGTGAAAGAAAAACATAGTGGAGGATTGGCAGGACACTTTGGAATTGATAAGACAGTAGCATTGGTAATTGAGAATTAATTTTGGCCATAGATTCATAAGGATGTTAGGAAATTTGTGCAGAGTTGCAGAGTTTGTCAAGCTACAAAAGAGAATAGTCAGAATGTTGGATTGTATAAACCTTTGATAGTTCCAGAGAGACCTTGGGAGGATATCAACATGGAATTCATACTTGGCTTGCCGAAGACACAGAGAGGTAATGATTCTATATTTGTGGTGGTGGATAGATATTCAAAAATGGCACATTTCATACCTTGTAAGAAGACAACATATGTAGTACATGTAGCAAACTTGTTTTTCAAAGAAGTGGTCTAATTGCATGGATTACCTAGGAGTATTGTTTCGGACAAAGATACCAAGTTTATTGGATACTTTTGGAGGATGCTTTGGAAGAAGTTAAAGACAAATTTAAAGTTCAGTTCTACTTTTCACCCACAGATTGATGGACAGACAAAGGTAGTAAATAGTATTTTGGGGAATTTTCTAAGATTTTTGGTTGGAGAGAAGATCGGAAGTTGGGATTAAGTCCTTGCGTAAGCAAAGTTTGCTTACAATAATTCAGTGAACAGAAGTATCGGAAAGACACCTTTTGAGATTGTTACTAGAGTTCATTCTAGAGGTATATCAGAGTTGTGAGACATCAATAAGGAAGATAAAAGGAGTGTAGAAGTAGAGGAATTTGCAGAACTTATGAATAAAGTGCATACTCAAGTAAAGAAACAATTGGAAGATATGAACTAGAAGTATAAGGAGCGAGAAGATGAAAAGAGGAGACATAAGGAGTTCAAAATTGGAGATGAAGTGATGGTGTATTTGAGGAAGGAACGATTTCCAATTGGCACTTGCAATAAGCTTAAGATGAGGAAGTTTGGACCCTGTAAGATTTTGAAGAAATTTGATTCAGGAAATGCATATGAAGTAGAGTTACCGGATGGCATGGTTATATCACCTATATTCAACATTGCAGATCTACATCAGTACCATGAAGCAAAATTTAGTGAAGACAGTAAAGCAAAATTGGAGAATTAGTTTCCTAAATAACAATCAGATGAGATAGAAGAAATTTTGCATACCAAAGATGGGAGAAAAACGCGTGGAAGACAATACAAAGAATATCTTGTGAAGTGGAAAGGTAGGCCAGTGGAGGATTCTTCTTGGATTTCTCAGGATGAGGTAGACCATATAGGTTTTCCTTTAGCCCTAGCAAAGTGAGGGACTCACTTTTCAAATGACCCCGGATGTTTGATGCAGAAGCATCCTTGGTTCTTGGAAATCTTGCATCAACCAAAAATATTTTCATTCAATTTTGTTCTTGCTCAGTTCATGTTGGTGGATTCAACATATTTGCTCACCAGACCTTGCGGATCTATATTTTCATCGTGGACATGTTCATTTTCCTTATTCCAAGATTTGAGCATGATTGGATCTTTTTTTGGTAAGTTATCACTTCTGGATTTAATGGCAGTTTCTTAAACATGCACCAGAATAATTTTATAAACTAATGGCTAGTTTGATCGCTTATGGATCTTTTCTGTAACTTGTGGATCTTGATAGTGTGATTCGAATGGTTCCATGGAGTGTCCCCAACCTTAATTATAGTTTCACACTTCATCCTATCCATTCGCCGGGGAATAATTCAAATTTGAGGCTGACCTATTCATGCACTTCATCCTATGCATTCACCAAGGAATAATTCAAATTTGAGGCTGACCTATTCATGCACATGTTACATTTTCTTTCATTGGAGATTGTAATGATCTTTGGTCGGCACGAAACATTCTAGATCTACGAATATGATATAAATCTTGTAATAGATCATTAGGATAGCAAAAGTTGATTAAGTAGATCAATATAGAATGGATGTGTAATATTTTCACTCGTGTTATGGAGCATATAGGAATATTGTATATTGAGCATGTTGTAAAAGGCTTGCGAGTCGAATCTGTAAGCCCAAATGTTGTCAGTCGATTGTAATTGAAATTTCTGATAATAAGAATGTTCAAATCTGCATTTGCCTCTAATTTCTATGTTGCTTTCATTGTGTGACTCTTGTTCCATAGTCCAGATTGTTCTCTTTGAGGACCCTCCTACCGTGACTGCACCAACTGACCTAAGGCCTCGGGGGCTGATAAGAGATAACCCTTGCCTACGTTGTACACACAGAGACCACGTAGTTTGACCAATTGACTCAAAGCATAACTATTTTTGGATTTTAAACAACATTGATAACTTGGATTGATATTCCACTTATGTTTCTAGAGTATATGTTGCAGGAAATCTACTTGAACTAGATGTGAGGTTCAAGCAAATGTTGATATCTTAGGATATTGAGGGGAGGAATAATCCATAGTTTTTTTTTGAGTTTGTTGTTTTCCAAATGTTTTTTTTTTTTTTTGACAATTTTGACCATGATAGGACGCATAAATATCTAATCCATGACAAACTTTGGGAAGTTGTCCCTAGTTGGAGATAAGACTACTTTCCTAAATCAGTACCAAGCCATGGTTGGACACATGTGTTATTATGGAATCAATGGGTGATTCCTTGGATAATATCGATAGATAATGATGCAAGTTTCATTCAAACATAGTGTTTGTTTGCTAGGTTTTCACTATTGTACATGTTCTAGAAGCCCCAAAAAGGGGTTTGCACTAAAAGAATATTTTATTTCTCTTTACTATTTTTCTTGTTTTTTGATTTTTTTTTTTTTTTTTTGGATTTTTACCCTTTTTCCTAGTGTATTTTGATGTGCTTCATGTATAGAACTTCTTGAGTTGGTTGTTGTTCAATGGTTCAGCTAAGGGTTCTCCTTCAGGAGTAGCCAATTGATAAGCTCCAAAACCATAGCTTGTTGTGATTATGAATGGGCCTAACCAATTAGGTTCAAAATTTCCTTTGCCATCTTGATTCAATTGTACCTTCGAATTCTCTTTGAGGACCAAGTCACCAACTTAAAAGTTTTAATCTTTGATATTTTTATCGTAGCTTTGTTTGAGTGGATTTTGATAACCTGAAGATGGTTTAACGTGCTCAAACACCTTTCATCTAGGAGTTCCAACTCATTTAATCTAGATACCCAATACTCTTCGTTGTTGACCATGCCTTTTAGTGAGATTCGCAATGAGGGGATTTCAAATTCGATAGGAAAGACAACTTCTAATCCGTAGACCAAGGAAAAAGGTGTGGCACCAGTAGGTGTTCAGATATCGGTTCAATAAGCCCATAGAGTTGGGTTCAGTTGTAAATTCCAATCACGATCGGTGTCATTAACGGTCTTCTTTAGTATCTTCAATATGGTTTTGTTAGATGCTTCAGCCTGACCATTTCCCTAGGGGTAATAAGGTGTGGAGAATCTATGTTGGATATAGAACTTGGAACACAACTCTTAGATGACTTGATTCTTAAATGGGGTTTCATTGTCTATTAGAATTGTTTGGGGAATTCCATACTACAAATTAGATAATTCATAATGAACTTTGATATCTATTTTCCGATGATGTAGGTCAGTGGAATTGCTTCTATCCATTTGGTGAAGTATTTCATTGCAGTAATAATAAATTTATGGCTGTTAGAGGAAGCGGGAGAAATCTTACCTACCAAGTCTAATCCCCATTGCAAGAAAGGCCATGGTGTGGTTATGGGTCTCAACTCTTATGCTGGTGCATGAACAAGATCACTATGTTGTTGGCATTGTCGGGAATACTAAATATCATCTTGTTCCATGGAGGGCCAATAGTGCCCTATTCTCAACAACTTTTGGACTAGGTTAGGTCCACTGGAATGGGATCCACAAACACCTTCGTGTACCTCTTGTAAGGCAATGTGCACTTCTATGTTAAGACATTGGAGTAACATACCATTCAAACTTTGACGATATAGATTATCTCCTAGGATCGTGAATTGAGAAGTCTTACAGGTAAAGGTCTTCTTTTGGGTGGGTGTTAGGTCAAGTGGTATGATACCATGTTGGATGTAATCAAATGTATCTTGGTAGCATGGTGAATTAGGACCAACAACACATACTAGTTTTGATTCTGAGATGTTGAATGTTGGTATGAGTAGTTGCTCCACAAGGAACTCATACTTAGGAATATTTTATGGAATATCAAGAAGTGAGCCTATTGTTTCCATGGCATCGACTACTCTATTATTGATCTGAGGAATTTGTTCAAAAGTTATTGTGAAAAAATATTCCTTGAATCTATCCACCATTCCTTTATATAGCATCAATGTGTCATCTTTTGTTTGGTACTCATCATTCACTTGTCTGATTACTAGTTGTGAGTCTCCAAAGACCTGTAGTTCTTTTATTCTCCATTCAATGGCCATCTTGAGCCCTATGATTAGAGCTTCATATTCTGAGATATTGTTTGTGCATGGGAAAGCAATCTTGTATGTCTTGGGTATACTATCTCCCTATGGTGTGAGAAATAGGATACTTGCTCCAAAGCCATGTTGAGTGTGGGACCCATCAAAATATAGGGTCCAATGGCCTGTTTATTCTGTTATCAATATACTCTCATTTGGGAAGTCTATCGTAAGAGGCTTATGATTCTCTATTGGAGCCTTTGCTAACTAGTCTATTATGATTTTTCCCTTGACAGCTCTTCTATCCACATAATCTATGTTGAACTCACTTAAAATCATTACCCATTTAGGTATTTTAGTGGTTTTACCTTTGAAATCAACTTTACTTGTCTGTTTAAGATATAATTTCTCAGATTTTGTGTCACAAATATGATCGAGAGACACACTCTTTCTATGGGTGAGTAGTTCAACTCATAGCCCACCAGTGTTCGGTTGATGTAGTAGACCACTCTTTATTTGTTATTATCATCTAGCTAAGCTAGGAGAACTCCCAACACTACTTGTATGGTAGACACGTAGTATCATTTCTTTGTCTATAATAGGTAGCATGAGTACAAGAGGAGTGAGTAGGTACTCCTTAACTTGTTGGAATGCTTGGTCACATCTCCCATCCCACTTGAATGTGATGTCCTTGTGTAGGAGATGAGTGAATGGGTGACATTTTTCTACTAGTTGTGTGATAAATCATTTGATAGATTGTAGTTTTCCATGTAAACTTCTTAGTTGCTTTAATGTCTTTGGTGGAGGCATCTCTTGTATTGCTTTTACTTTCGTAGGATCTACTTCAATCCCCCTTCTCGACACTATGTACCCTAGTAGCTTTCTAGATGTTACTCTGAAGATACACTTTTACGGGTTGAGTCATAAGTTATATTGTTCAAGCGAATCAAACACCTTTGCAAGATTGGCCAAGTGATCTTCCCTTTTGATGAACTTTGCTAGGATTTCGACCACATAGTCTTCAACGATTGTATGTAGCATATCGTGGAAGATGGTCGTCATTTCTCTTTGATATGTCACTCCTACGTTCTTTAGGTCAAATGGCATGGCATTCCAGTAGAAGGTTCCTTAGGCATAAGTAAATGTCATTTTATGTTGATCATTAGGAGATATTTTTTATAGCATCTCATGTCCCATTGTTAGATCCATGGTCATGTCAATACTTGGAAGTGGGAAGTTGTCCTTTGGGTAAACTTTGTTTAAGTCTCAAAAATTTGTACAAATCTTTATGCCCCTAGTTGGTTTGGAAACTAGTATTAGATTTGATATCCATTCTGGATAATCGATGGGTCTGATGAAACCCACATCTAGTAATTTATTTAGTTCTACTTTTACCAACAATTATATTTGAGGATGCATTTTCCTTAGTTTCTGCTTGATAGGTTTTGCTTCGAGGAATACGGCCAAATGATGTACAACTAGTGCTAGATCCAGTCCAGGCATATTTGCATAGGTCCATGCAAAGTTTCTTTTTGTCATCGATGAATGTTGTGAAGTTCGCTTTCTCTTCGGGATCAAGTGATGCCACGTGGTATGTGATCTTTGGGTTCTCTGTTGTGCCAACATTGATGGATTCTACTTCTTCCACTAGGTGTGTTGATCTTTCTTGGTATTTAGATATGGGGAGATTGAATCCTCCATCCTCGGGTGCCTCAGAGAGGTTTTCACCTTTGGATGTGTCCTTTATTTTCTTCTTTTTGGGATCTAATAGAACCACACAATGGTTTTCTCTAGGGGTTCGTATTTTAATTTTTATATTACCTTTTTCATTTTTATGAATAGAGGATACTGTAGACACGTAAATTATACTGATTGACATCGGGCATCTGATCCTAACTTATTAACATCGTTTCTTCTTGAATCATCCCTTGGTCTAACCGTTTAATCAAATCCACCTATCTAATTAAATTCATCAATATCCGTCTCTTAATTAAATAAATCATTTTATCTAATTAAGTCATCTCTCTTGTTAATTAAATCAATCCATCTGATCTAATTATCCCTATTTAATTAAATAATTAATTTATTTGATTAAATCTCTAAAGTCTGTCCATTAAATTAAATAAATTAAAACCTTATTTGATTTAATCTAACACCATCCTTTTTAATTAAATAAATCAAAATCTTTATTTAATTAGCCTCTTATCATATTCCTCTCTTATTTGATTTAAATAAATCCATAAATTTGAGTCAAACAAGGGCACATCATCTAATCTCACATTAAATTAATTAACCCTTGATTAATTTAATCTCATCCCATGTCACATCCTCTAGATAATGCAAGTTGCACATGAAAATAGATTTAATTCATTTATTAAATCTATTTTTTCCTCACAAGGCATCTTTTGAAATATTCTCTCAATTTGAATTCTAAAATTCCAAGTCAACATGTACATCCAACAAGGCAATAACTTCATCTTACATGTCATTTTCCTTGAGACAAGTGGCATTTATTGCATTTTCCCTTCCCTCTTGCATGTCATTTCAAGAAATTTGAATTTCAAATATTGGCATTTATTGGCACAAACCCAAAATCTTGCACATCCATCATCCATTCATAGCTTGACAAGAGGCATCATATCATTGGATGGATGTTAGTCCCACATTGCTCAAATTTGGGCATTCATCCATCTTGAAATCCTATAAATAAAGAGCTCATATCCTCATTTCATCATCCACAATCCAAGCAAAGTTACCATGCTCAAATATCTCTTGAATTTTATCCATTATCATTGAGTCATAGCTAGGTTTTGTAGATTTTTGGCTTGGAGTTCTCATCTTTCATCAAAGTGGATCAATATCATCTTCAACATTTGAAGCTTGCATCATAGGAATTGGGAAAGGGCAAATTTTCACATCAAATTGGCACCAATTCCCCCATGGGATCATGAGTTTGCATATTAAAATTAGGATTCAAGCTATTTCATTGTTTTTAATTGGTTCTTCATTTTTTTCTTTCCTATTTTGAGTTTGTAAATGGATTTCATGGGGAATCCTTGTTTTAGCTTGCAATTCCTTGTTTAACTTGTTTACTCATGTTGTTTTGCAGGTACTAGGAAAAGGGTTCACACATTTGGCGCTAGAAGGAGGGCTTGATATCATTATTTCTAACATTTTCTTGAAATTTCCGTGTTTTTCTTCACACACAGGAAATTCCAACGTAGGCTCGTCAGCGTCGCTGTTTTGGCACCGCTTGAAACACAAACTGCGTTGCTGGACTCATCCCGCCAAGATTTTTGAATTTTAAACTCCGCCACTGGACTTTCCAACCTGCAGACAATTTCAAAAAATATTAAACAGTGACGCTGGACACAAACTGTGATGTTGGGCAAAAATTACGACGCAATTGAGCTCTCTGTCCCGACACAGAGTGCTGCTGACTGGTAAGTGGCACTGTGAGGGCACCGCTGGGAGAACAAACTGTGACGCCTTCACGAGTTGGGACATTGGGAGACAGTAAAAGGGAAAATTTAATTTTTTAGCACGTGCTTTTGATTTATGATAAATTTATGTTCTGTTTTCTGGTTTTCAACATCTGTATTTTCTAGAATCTGACTGGTTTTTCTCACTTGTAGGTTGGAAATCGAAGACAAAGGAAGAAAGGAGCATGATGATGGAATTTCGTCAAATCAAAGTGTTTTTAAAAACTTTAGTGTTTGTTTAACACTTCTTTAAGAATTTGTCATCTTCTTCTTTCTTAGGACACTAATCTTCCTTTGGGTTTAAAAATAATTCTTTTTGTTTATTTCTTGCAAAAGGGCTAAAATGAACTTTAGGATCACAACTTACTAGATTTTGTTTATTGGATTAACAAATTGAACAAATGTCTTTCACTTGTGATTTGGTGCTCTAAAACGAACTCACATTTTTCTTTGTGGATCTAAAAAGAACAAGTGTAGCTTTGTTTTTCGTGAGGGCTTACTTAGACTAAAGCCATTGAAAAATGGCGTATGCACTTCTCTCGTGCTTTATAGTGATCTTGAGAATCAAAAGGCCTTTTTCATGACTTTGGGTTAAGACAAAGCAATCACCTCCACACTTCGATTTGGGCTTAAAATTGAACAACATATTGTGCGAGTGTGAGTGGGGGCTTTGTTGCGTACATTCTCTCTCCTTGTTTCCAACAAGGATTGATCGAGTTACGAATATTGTTCTTCATTCACTTTTGTCTATCCTAGAGGGTCTGCCTTAGGGAAAAAGTACTCACCCAAGGGAACGACTCAACCGGTAACACTCTAAAGCCAAGAGTATTTCCAACCGGGATATAAATGTGGATATTGGAAGAAACGCCAATATCACACGGTTGATTCCGACAAGATGGATCCGAAAGGGGACTCTTGTCATATGGGTCAATCTCCACAAACGAAAAGTCCTTACTAAAACCCATGTGCTAGAATTTTCCAAAATCCTTTTAACTATTTGTTGGTGCAAGAACGGTCGTTCTGAAGCCACCCCACACTTTTACAGTCTTCTAGTAGAAATGGAAAGCATGCCATGGGAGTTTCATGGGTGTTGATGCTTGGTTGCCCTGTATAAGTGAGTGCCGTGGAGGGGAGCCAATGGGGTCAAGCATCTAACCATTCGCTTGAGATAAGCGTAGCTGGACTTGTCCAAGTGGGAATCCAACAAATATTGTCTTACACATCCATAGGATTGTACTTATTCTCAGGTTACAAAATGCATTGCTTGATTGAAAACATCTCAAAAACAAACACTTAACATCATCCAAATTTCGAACCCTTTTTAAAGACAAATACAATTAACTCAATCCATATGTTATTGCTTTCCCTTGGGATTCACATCCTTAGAGGTTTCTAAACATTGGATTATATCTCAATTTTTCTTCTTAAGTAAACAATAGGAAACCCTTGCCTTAAGTTCATTGAATTTCCACATAACATATCTTGTGGGGTTTGTGGTGCAGGAGCACCTAGGCTAACCTCCATTGTGTTTGTTATCAATTTTGGCTTGTACCTGACCTTAGCCAAGTTAGGATGGTAGTGTGTTTAGTTTGGACCTTAGAAGGTCTTGTTTGTGTGATGAGTTAGTCACTAGGACTTAGGACGTCCTAGTTTATTCAATGTTGTTAAATGTTACTTTATTTAGCTTTAGACAACATATGTTAGAATATAAAGCATTAAATGAGTTATAACCACATGGTCATTGTTAGAAGGTTCCAAGAGACAGTTAAGGGAGTTTTTGGCTCGAGATCAAGGTGTTAGAGGTCCTAAGATGTAGGATCATGACATAGTGATAAGTTGCAAAATGTTGTTGAAAAAGTTGCATGACAACAGTTGTGGAATTGCATGCAACTTAGTTATATTGGATTCCCTTGAAATCAGGGATGTGGAGTCGAGCAAATTTCCTTGAAACATGGTAAAGGCTTCAAAATAGGTGTGGTGGCTCGTAGAGAGCAGTTAGATGCATTGTAAACAAGTTTTGTTGGGTGGAATAGAAGAAAGCATAGCAGATTTCTGTGTTTTCCCGTGTGTTTTGAGAAACAGATCTTGAAAGCACTGTACACACTGATTTATCATTGTATTTGTGTTCTTAGAATAGTTTTGAATCACTTTCCTTTTGTGTTCAGGTTGCTTAGAGTAGGATTGTTGTTTTGAATTCATAAATTAGGTTGTAGAGGGTTTTTATTTCTGTTTTGTGCAGTCAGACTTTGAATGGCTCCCCCATAAACTCTGATCACGGGATCTTCCTAAGTTTAGTAGGATATGAAAGGGGATCCATGCACCTTTAAATACTTAGGCATAGGAAACATGTGGAGTCAAGCAAGGATTATTAATCTCAAACCCTAGGCGAGATAGGATAGCCCGGTTAGTGGTTTGGGAATGAGAATTTGAAGAACTTAGGCAGAAGAAAGGAATACAGTACAACCATAGTACGGTTCCAGGTGATATTTTGTCATAGCTAAGCATGATAGAAGGATTGAAACCTCAATCAATCCATTTGAGATAGATTTGAAGGAGAAAGTGTTAAACCCTAGGAATTAGGCCTAATTAGCCTATTTGCCCTTGAAAGTAGGAATCCACTGTACGGATGCTATAGGGGTCTGAAACCTTTTAAATGTTTTAAAGGACTAAAAATGGTGTCAGTAAGTGCCATTTAATTGGTAGGTTGTTGACAAGTTTAAGAGAAAAAGGCAGAAAAGTGACTGGTAAGGGCTACAAGGATTAGGCCTCTTCAAAGGCAAAATCTTGAGATCGGGTAGATTGAAGATTGAAGACCCTTCAAGATGCATTCAATTGGATGTGAAATGCAAGAAATCAGTGTCTCCAGCTCCCCTGCAAGCAGTTCAAGCAAGATGATGAAGTTGGCACTTAGACTCTTCTAAGTCCAAGAGAGAGTAACCAGTTTTAAAGGAGGTGTTGGTCTTCCAAAGGTAAAGCACAAGTGGAGAACTCTTTGAGAAGAGTTGAAGCAAGACTTAGTTAATGATCTAAGTCTAAACAGAGTCCTGAAGTTGTCAGGTTCTTGGTGGAAGACAGAGAGAAATCTTCTAGGAGATTGTGCAAGCAACCTTTTGGTACACCTTACATCATATTGGTATCAGAGCAACGTTTGATCAAGGCTTGTGATTGATGTTGCAGCCCACTGAGTCAGTAGGAGAGAACACACCAGAGGAAAGAACCATGGTGACTAATGTTGAGTTAGCTAAAAAGGTAGAAGAGCAAGAGGAAGATAACCGGTTGCTAAGAGAAAGGTTATCTCAAGTGGAGAAGCTCTTGGATGAAGTCCATGAGACAACAGATAAAGTGAAGGATAAGATAGAATAGAAGGAAGAGCAAGAAGCAAAGGAAAAAGAAGAGGACTTGGAGGAGGAAGCTCCAAAACCTGACCCTGTTCTTGCTGAAGAACCCTTCTTGAAGGCATTGTAGGCCTTAAGTGGTAAAGCATTGGAAGGTGTGCCACTATTTAGTGAACAAATGGACCCTGATTCAGTTGTAGACTGGATTGAAAGCATAGAAAATCACTTTGAATGTGATGGAATAACAGAGGCCCAAAAGGTAAAAGTGGCCAAGTCAAGGTTGAGAGGAGCAGCTCTCACATGGTGGAAATTTGTACAAGCTGAAAGAGAGAAAGAAGGCAAAGGTCCCATAGTTTCATGGAGAGGAATGGTAACTAAGATAAGGCAGACCTATCTACCTGATGACTATGAAGTCCAGTTGCATAGGAGAAGACACAATCTTAGGCAAAAAGATATGGATGTTCAAACATACACCGAGGAGTTTCAAAAATTGTGCCTCAGATCAAAGGTGGTTGAAGATGAAAGCATCAAGATAGCAAGGTACTTGAATGGGATTAAGTGGTCTATCCAAGAAGATATGAGCCTAGTGAACTTCAAAATAGTCTGCCAATGCTATCAAATGGCCTTAAAGGTAGAGGAGAAAGGCAAAAAGAAGCAAGAGAAAAACCCCAAAAGTAGAGGTAAAGGGAAAGACATCAGAGGAAAAAGAGGTGGTTATGGTGGAAGAAGTTCAGAACCAAGAGCCCAAGGAGAAGTCAGATACTTTGAGCAGCAAGAAGGAAGCTCTAGTAGAGGTGGTAGAGGAAGAGGTTCCAGCTCTACAGGAAGAAGTGGTGGACAAGGAAGAGGTAACTACTTCACTAATATGAAATGTTACCACTGCAATCAATTGGGACACCTGGCCTATAGATGTCCAGAGAAAGGTAGTACTTCTCATGGAGGTGACAAGAGAACCAACCTGATTCATGATGAGGCAGCTGTAGCAGATAAACATCCTGAAGTGCCATTGAATTCAGAGGAAGGTGAGAACCTCATGATGAGGAGAACTTTTCTCAAGGAACCAGTAAAAGAAGAACCAAGCCAAAGGAGGTCCTTATTTAGGATAAAGTGAAAGATGATGGGGAAAGTGTGTAGAGTCATCATTGACTCAGGTTCTACTAACAACATTGTGTCAGAGGAGGCAGTCAGCAAGCTGAAGTTGACAAGGATACCCCACAACAATCCTTACAAGGTCACATGGCTCAATAAAGGTCAACATGTCTTGGTGAATGAACAAGCATGGGTGGAGTTCTCAATTGGTAGGTACAAGGACAAAGTCTTGTGTGATGTATTACCTATGGATGCATGTCACTTGCTCCTAGGTAGACCATGGAAATTTGACCGCCAAGCTGTGCATGATGGAGCAAAGAACTCATACACTTTCAAGAAAGACAAGGTAACTTTCAAAATTCAGTCTTTGCTAGAAGATACAAAGGTGCAGACAACAGGTTCTAAACTGCTCATGGTTGGTGAAAAAGAATTCTTAGAAGCCTTGGAAGAAGGAGAAGGAGTTGGTTATGCAGTGATGATCAAGCCAAGAGAGGTGAGCAAAGAGAAAGCAGCTGAAAGAGTAGAGCTACCTAAGGAGATATAGAAATTGTTGCAGACCTATGAAGGCATTGTAAGTAGTGGTCAAATAGCAACATTACCCCCTAAAAGAGCCATAAGTCATAGGATAGACTTGATACCAGGAGATACCCTACCAAACAGAGCAACCTATAAGATGACTCCTCAACAAAATGAGGAAATAGCTAGGCAGATTCAAGAACTTCTTAACCAAGGTCTTATTAGGAAGAGCATTAGTCCATGTGCAGTACCCACTATCTTAGCACCTAAAAAGGGAGGAGAATGGAGGCTTTATACTAATTCCAGGGCAATAAACAAGATAACCATCAGGTATAGATTACCTATCCCTAGGATTGAAGATCTCATGGATTGTCTAGGTGGAGCTAGGTACTATACCAAGATATATTTAAAGAGTGGTTATCACCAAATTAGGATACATGAGGGAGATGAGTGGAAAACAGCCTTCAAAACCAATGAGGGTCTCTATGAGTGGCTAGTTATGCCATTTGGATTGTCTAATGCCCCCTCCACATTCATGAGACTCATGAATGAAATCCTCAAAGACTACATTGGAAAATTTGTAGTGGTGTATCTTGATGATATACTAATCTATAGCAAAACAAGAGAAGAGCACCTCCAACAAATAGAGTTGATTTTCAAGAAGCTATAGGAGGAGAAGTTGATGATCAATTTGGAAAAGTGTGAGTTCATCAAAATAGAGCTGGTGTACCTTGGATTTGTGCTATCACATGGCAACTTGAAGATGGATAGCAACAAAGTGGAAGCCATCCTCAATTGGCCTACTCCAAAGATAGCAACAGAGGTAAGAAGCTTCCATGGTCTTGCTCAATACTATAGGAAATTCATAAGACAGTTTAGTGCTATTTGTGCTCCTATGTTGAATACCATTAAAGGAGGAATGAAGACTAAGTTTGTATGGAATGAGCAAGCTAACAAGAGTTTTGAGTTACTGAAGGAAAAGATAGCTACCCAACCTGTTTTGGTGTTACCAAGCTTTGAGAAGCTATTCACCATTGAGTGTGATGCAAGCAATGTAGCTATTGGAGTTGTTCTCAGTCAAGAGGGCAGACCGGTGGCTTTTCATTCAAAGAAGTTAAGTGAAGCCAAGAAGAAGTATTCTTCTTATGACCTTGAGATGTATGCATTGGTCCAGGCTTTAAGGAAATGGAGGCATTACTTGCTTCCCAAGGAATTCATAGTATATTCAGACAACCAAGCACTCAGTTTCCTAAATTCACAAGAGAAGTTGAGTCACAGACACATGAAATGGGTGGAGTATTTGCAAGCTTACACCTTCAATATCAAGCACAAGAAAGGAGCTCTCAACAAAGTGGCAGATGCCTTGAGCAGAAGAGTCCTCACCATTCAAGAAATTTAGTTGAAAACCATTGGGATAGATCATTTCAAGGATCTATATGCAGATGATGAAGACTTTGCAGACATTTATAAGGTATGTGCTGAATACAAGAATCACTTTCATAGTAAATATGTTGAATATACTTTGCAAAGTGATCTTTTGTTTAAAGGGAATCAACTGTGTGTTCCTAGAGGTTCTATTAGAGAGAACTTGATACAAGAAAAGCATAATGGTGCATTGAGTGGTCATTTTGGGATCACCAAAACTCAGGAACTGGTTCAAAGGTTTTACTATTGGCCAAGGATGAACCTAGATGTCAGGAGGTATGTGGAGAGTTGTGTGGTGTGTCAATAGGCCAAGGGTACTTCTTCAAATGCAGGCCTATACCAACCACTACCTATCCCTACTAGGCCATGGGAATGCTTGAGTATGGACTTTGTAGTTGGGTTACCCAAGACAAGGCAAGGCATGGACAGTGTTTATGTGGTTGTAGACAGATTCAACAAAATGGCTCACTTTGTGCCATGCAAAACAACCAATTATGCCATTCAAATAGCTTCTCTTTTCTTCAAAGAGATAGTAAGGATTCATGGATTACCAATCAACATTGTATCAGACAGAGACACTAAGTTTATGAGTCATTTTTGGAAGACTCTTTGGCAAAGAATGGGCACTAATTTATCCTTTGGATCTGCATACCATCCCCAAACTGATGGTCAAACCAAAGTTGTAAATAGGACACTTGGAAACCTCTTAAGATGCTTGACCAAGGAGTATGGTCAACAATGGGATCAATTGATTGGGCAAGCTGAATATGCCTATAATGATATTATCAACAGATCAACAGGCAAGAGTCCCTTTGAAATTGTCTATGGACTACATCCTAGAGGTGTCTATGAGCTGAGAGACTTAAAGGATGGAGTGAAGGGAAGTGGATACGCTGATGACTTTGCCTATGCAATGCAGGGGATTCATGAGACAGTCAGAAAAACATTGGCAGAAAACACCATGAAACATAAGACCAAGGTGGATGAGCATAGGAAAGAAGTTCAATTCAATGTTGGAGACTTAGTAATGGTGCATTTGAACAAATCTAGACTACAGAAAGGAGTTCCTCATAAGTTGCAAATGAAGAGGATAGGTCCCTATCCTATATTGGAGAAATATGGAAATAATGCTTTCAAGGTGCAGCGATCAGATGACAGTGGACTGTCCCCTATTTTTAACATTGTAGATCTAGTTCACTACAAAGGACCACCACCAAACATGGATCAGACCCTCCATGAAGTCACCCAAGATGTGGAAGAACTTAAATTGCCTACTGTTACAGTCAAACAAGCTGACAAGATATTGGATACCAGGGTTTACAAGAAGACCAGAACCAAAGAATACAAAGAACATCTGATTAAAAGACATGGTCAACCTGATGCTGATGCAGTGTGGATCAAGGAGTCAGAGTTCAAGAAGTTGGGCATTGATCTCAACCTGCTCAATCCAAGGGTGGATTGAAATCTTTTGTTTTGGGGAGGATGGTGCAAGAGCACCTAGGCTAACCTCCATTGTGTTTGTTATCAATTTTGGCTTGTACCTGACCTTAGCCAAGTTAGGATGGTAGTGTGTTTAGTTTGTACCTTAGAAGGTCTTGTTTGTGTGATGAGTTAGTCACTAGGACTTAGGACGTCCTAGTTTATTCAATGTTGTTAAATGTTACTTTATTTAGCTTTAGACAACATATGTTAGAATATAAAGCATTAAATGAGTTATAACCACATGGTCATTGTTAGAAGGTTCCAAGAGACAGTTAAGGGAGTTTTTGGCTCGAGATCAAGGTGTTAGAGGTCCTAAGATGTAGGATCATGACATAGTGATAAGTTGCAAAATGTTGTTGAAAAAGTTGCATGACAACAGTTGTGGAATTGCATGCAACTTAGTTATATTGGATTCCCTTGAAATTAGGGATGTGGAGTTGAGCAAATTTCCTTGAAACATGGTAAAGGCTTCAAAATAGGTGTGGTGGCTCGTAGAGAGCAGTTAGATGCATTGTAAACAAGTTTTGTTGGGTGGAATAGAAGAAAGCATAGCAGATTTCTGTGTTTTCCCGTGTGTTTTGAGAAACAGAGATCTTGAAAGCACTGTACACACTGATTTATCATTGTATTTGTGTTCTTAGAATAGTTTTGAATCACTTTCCTTTTGTGTTCAGGTTGCTTAGAGTAGGATTGTTGTTTTGAATTCATAAATTAGGTTGTAGAGGGTTTTTATTTCTGTTTTGTGCAGTCAGACTTTGAATGGCTCCCCCATAAACTCTGATCACGGGATCTTCCTAAGTTTAGTAGGATATGAAAGGGGATCCATGCACCTTTAAATACTTAGGCATAGGAAACATGTGGAGTCAAGCAAGGATTATTAATCTCAAACCCTAGGCGAGATAGGATAGCCCGGTTAGTGGTTTGGGAATGAGAATTTGAAGAACTTAGGCAGAAGAAAGGAATACAGTACGACCATAGTACGGTTCCAGGTGATATTTTGTCATAGCTAAGCATGATAGAAGGATTGAAACCTCAATCAATCCATTTGAGATAGATTTGAAGGAGAAAGTGTTAAACCCTAGGAATTAGGCCTAATTAGCCTATTTGCCCTTGAAAGTAGGAATCCACTGTACGGATGCTATAGGGGTCTGAAACCTTTTAAATGTTTTAAAGGACTAAAAATGGTGTCAGTAAGTGCCATTTAATTGGTAGGTTGTTGACAAGTTTAAGAGAAAAAGGCAGAAAAGTGACTGGTAAGGGCTACAAGGATTAGGCCTCTTCAAAGGCAAAATCTTGAGATCGGGTAGATTGAAGATTGAAGACCCTTCAAGATGCATTCAATTGGATGTGAAATGCAAGAAATCAGTGTCTTCAGCTCCCCTGCAAGCAGTTCAAGCAAGATGATGAAGTTGGCACTTAGACTCTTCTAAGTCCAAGAGAGAGTAACCAGTTTTAAAGGAGGTGTTGGTCTTCCAAAGGTAAAGCACAAGTGGAGAACTCTTTGAGAAGAGTTGAAGCAAGAATTAGTTAATGATCTAAGTCTAAACAGAGTCCTGAAGTTTTCAGGTTCTTGGTGGAAGACAGAGAGAATTCTTCTAGGAGATTGTGCAAGCAACCTTTTGGTACACCTTACATCAGTTTGAAGAAATTAAGACATTGGACATCTTAGTTTGAAAACCTAATTGAAGAAAGTGTTTTTGGTAAAATAAATTCATTAAGCAAAGCTAAGCAAAATGAACTTTCATATGTGTTGAAGACTCATAATCCCAAAGCTAAAATCATTGGTTGGAAATCCAAAAATGAATGTTCAAATGAAATCATTTCTTGGTTACAAAGGTCATTAGGAAGCATTTGCATGCTCTTCAATTCCTAGGTCTAGGGAAACAAAGTATACCTTTGTAGGTTCATCTTAGGATCAAAACATGTCAAAATCTCTTTTTCATCCATCCTCCAAAATATCAAAACAACATCATCTCACAAATCACCTTTTGGAAAATCTTGAAATCATCCTTAAATAATAGGCTTTGTGGAAAAATCAAAATCATCAAAATCATTGAGACTAAAATTCTTGAAAACATTTATCAAAACACCTTTGGCTAGGCATGTGTAGATGCATCCTTTTGCATATATTTAGTCAAAGTTATCAAAATCATCTTGTCTAGCTTAGTGTATATAGATGAATCCTTCTTCATATGCTTAGTGAAACAATCATCTTGTTTGAATAGGTGTGGGTAGATGCATCCTTCTCCTCACACATATTCAAATCATCATCCTTTGAACAAAGCTATCCCTTAGATCATTATCCAACATCTTAGGGACTTTTTTGTTCAAAAATCCAAATCAAAATCAAGGACAAAATCTCAAATCTCAAAATCCAAAATCAAAATCAAAATCCACAAGTCCTAGAAGCCTAGTATCTCATTCAAGATTTATCAAAAGCCAAAACATCCATATCATCCATCCCTAACATCATCATCATATCAAAACCTTTGATCCTCAAGGCATCCTAAAAACTTTATACTTTGGGACATAAAATAAAGATCGATTCAAAGAATCAAGAGATTCATCTCCCATATTCTCAGGGATTGATCCTTGTTTTATGGTTCTAACTAGATCTCAATACAAGAAGAGTATGGAATCCAACAAAGAAACACACTTCAAGCGATCTTAGCCAAACAAACACGGAAATGAATCCATTTGAATCAAGCAATCCATTGACCCTCTCATCATCGCAAAATCCAAGAAGAAAACCAAGGAGAGGACCTTACCTTTGGAATGTCTCACGAAGAAATGACTAAAATGCTTCAAAATCCAGAGAATCATAAAATCATCAACATCATGATGAGACTCAACCCTTCATTATACATGCTTGAACTAGCAAAACAAGGGGCCAAGTTGCCTTCGGATTTTGATGTAAGTACCATAGTGGAGACATCATTTCCTCCTATCTCATCCACCATTCCCATCTCATCCACACCCCATCTCAAAACGTCCAAAACATTCCGCAAATCACAACATCATTTGCTCCAACCCCACCCAATGTCAACAAGGGAAACACATTTCTCAATGCTCTTCAATCACATCCCCTTGTTAATAATCAAAACTTGGACGCAAACACCACCTTGGAACAAAGCATACCCCAAAACCCATTACACAAAAATGTTTCTCTCACATTCCATCACGATCCATCATCATCATTTTTTCACGCAACTCCTCAAACACCTCTTCTCACAAATTCACAAGAAGAGGGAGATATGTTCGGATCAGGAGGCATATTCGACACCATGACATTTTCACAACTCACACCCCTTACATTTCCACCTCTTCCACCATTACCATTATCATCGGCACCACTCCTTGGTTTAGGGCTTCCTCCCCTACCAAGTATCAATCAAACCGCTATCCCAACCATCAATCAAAGCATTACACCAAACGCTCAAAATTTTTCATTGATATCGCAACAACAAATGACAAACACACAAGCAATGGAAACATCATCAAATACCCCATTAACATCACAAAGCATGGTCTCTCAAGGACCAATCACATCAACAGCACCATCCATCACGCAAAACACCAACACCACCTTCACAAACACTATTCCAAATCCACCACCACCAACTTTCACCACATCAAGCCAATACGACGTAGCATTGCAAGCTGCTTTCCAAAGAGGATACCAACAAGTTCAAAAACAAAAAGCTGTACAACAAGATGCCCAAGCTGCACAAGCCGCATCGCAAGTGCAACAAGCCTAAGCTTTACTGCAACAACAACAACAAGCCGCTTAAGCTTCAAGCTTTACTGCAACAACAACAAAAGGCCACTCAAGCACAACTTTTATTGCAGCAACAAGCAGCACAAGCACAACTTCTTGCACAAGCAACGCAAGTGCAAGCATATCAACAAGCACTAAAGCAATACCAAGAGCAGCAAGAAGCAGCAGAATTGGCAGCCCAACAACAAGCGTTGTGGGAACAACAGCAAGCACAACAACAAGCATTGTTGGAACAATAACAAGTGCAACAACAAGCACAAATCCTAGCACAACAACAACAAGATCAACAACAAGCATTGTTCATACAAAAGCAAGTGGAAGCCTACTTTGCTCGCTAGAACATACAAATGCCATCAAACAATGCACCAACCAACCCATCCATCCAACCAACGATTGAAACACCCCAAAACACTTTCATACCACCCCCTGATCCGCAAAATGATGTGACGACAAAACTTAGGTTGCTCTCGTAACAAGTGCTCGACCTTCAATCAGGGAAAACAACCAAGACACCAAGCAACTTGTGTCCCTAACCATTTGATAGGAGCCTAGAGATGAAACCATTCCCCAAGGGATTTGAGATCCCTAAATTTGACAAATATCGAGGGATGGGAAACCTTGATGATCACATTAGGGAATTCCAGGTTCATTGCATGGAAGTCGCATATGATGATACTTATCTAATGCGGCTATTTCCTAGGAGCTTGGCAGGCCCCGCTATAGAATGGTTCTCTCGCTTACCTTCAGGCATTAGAACATTCCAAGAAATTAGGGATGCATTCATTAGGAACTACGCATGTAACATTGCAATGGACGTCAGTCTCGAAGAACTATATGCTCTAAAACAAGGAAATAATGAATCTTTTGCTTCATTCTTTCAACGATGGCAATCCAAGGCCAATTGGAGCAAATGGACCATGCCAGAAGAACAACAAGTTTGCACCATCATAGCCAACCTTGAAGGTTGCTTGGAATTTCATCTCAAGGTTCAGGGCATCACCACATATGATCAATTGATTTCCAAGGCGCTTAGCATCGAAAGAGCCCTTGTGACCCAACCCGCAGAATCAACATTATACCATGAACAACAAAACAATTTCCCATCATCCAATTACAATGATAAACCTCGCACGTGGGCAAGGAATAAAAATGTTACTAATAATGGTGTCGTAGATGCCAAGGTGGTCATTAGTGGTCCTCGCCAAAACACACCCACATAACAAATCCAAACACAACACCAAAACACTCATCACACAACATACCAACCCAACAACAATCCAACCATCAATAACCTCAATGATCAAAGAGGACCACCCCAATGCAAAAGTTATCCAAAATGAAAATACACCATTTTGGGGGAACCACTTGAGGACATAATGAAAAAGTTGATCGACGAAAAACTCATCAAGCCTCCTACATTTGAGAATTACCAAGAACCAGATATCAAACCTCCTTGGTATAACGAGAATCAAATTTGTGAATTTCACAAAATCAAAGGCCACACCACAAACAGTTGCATGACTCAAAAACATTATCCAAGATCTCATCAATAAGAAAATCATAAATGTGGAACAACCTACAGGAAATTAGGATCTTAAAATATATATGAATCCGATGTTGAATCATGGTAACAAAATGAATAACAAAGATAAAGGGAAAGGCAATGTAAATCATGTCTATGAATCTGTCGTTGCCTCACTAAATGAAGACTGCACGGTCATCACCATCAAGGGCGCCCATGCCAAAGATTATGGAGTCACCACAAGAGGCGACAAAGTAACCATTGCAAGATCATCCCAACCAAATAGAGTCCCTGCATCTAGATCCGTTCCTAATAGCTATAATGTCCTAGACCAACTCAAGAGCACACATCTCCATTGTGGAGTTGTTAAAAATATCATTAGCCCATAAGAAGATCCTTGAGGAAGCATTAGCCTCATCCACTGTCCCCGCAGATCTCGATGCAGAGCAATTTCAAGCTATGGTCAGAAATATCATAACACCTAATCTCCTTACATTCTTTGACCAAGATTTCCCCGCCCAACCATCTCACAACCGTGCACTTCACTTGGAAGCCATTGTAAACAAGAGAAAAATCAAAAGGGTCTTCGTGGATGGAGGTGCAGGTTTGAACATCTATTCTCTCAGCCTCATTAAGTAGTTGAAAATATCAGAAGATTCCATCGATAAAGGAAAGGGCATCACGATAAGAGCATATGATGACCAAGAAAGAGTGTCTCAGGGCACAATGAAACTCCCTATCTAAGTAGGACCAACGCTCATGGAAACCACTTGTCAGGTCTTGGATCTCGACTTGCCATATAATATCCTCCTAGGATGCCCATGGATCCATGTGATGAAAGCCGTAGCATCAACCTTCCACCAATGTGTGAAATTTACACATAATGGACAAGAGGTTACCATCCATAGAGATCCTGAACTATTTTCATATTGCAAAAATCTTGAAGCCAAGTATTACAAAATCCCCCAAGTGCCAAAAAATGATGAGGGCCCATCCACACCATACATCGACCCCGCCACTCTCACGTCCACTTCTATGATAGAGACACCCGCCATCCCCACCATATCCGATATCAAGCTCATCATCCAGGAGGATGGTTGTGGAAGCTACAAGCTCCCTAACAATGCTTTTGTAATAGGAGAGTTACCACAATCTCCTAGATCACGAGGACGCCCACAAGAAAATCAAGCTTCCACATCACAAACGTATCCTGAAGACTATCCCGAATTCACAAGATGGGGAGACCTTGGCCATGAGGTTATTGAAGCAAATCCATCTCACATGTTGTATCGAGATGAAATACTGACACCTGAATTACCAATGGATGAGACAAGCAAGGGCCTACAAATGATGCTCACAATGGGCTATGACAGAAATCAAAGACTGGGACAAAATGACAATGGGCTCATAATACCTATCATGTCAGAGACACGAACCATAACAAATCTTGGCCTTGGATGTACCCCTCCAAGTATAACCATACGTGGCCAAAGTCCTCTGGTTAGAACGGTTAATATTTCTCCTCGGCCAATACTAGTACAAGTACGCTCACTAATATCCACAGGTAGAGACACACATAATTTTATAACCGAGGCCTACATTAGTAGCGATGACAAAGATTCCATGACCAATCTACCTAGATTATTCAAGGACACCACCCTGTGTATGATTAGCACCCTCTCCTTTGAAGCAGACCATCCAAATCATGAGATCTGTTTAGTGTACCCCCAACTGATCGACTATGACCAACGAGAACCACCAGTTCTTGATACATTCAAAAATGATGAGGCGCTCTCAGAATTCATGGGATTGAGAGATAACATTCCAGATGGGGATCACAAGGCAGGGTTTATAATGGAGTTGGACACACATGCCTATTACGGGGAAACGATTGAATCCTTCATTCACAAAAGTGAGAAACTAAGAATCATATCCAAGTCCTTAAGTGAAAACCACACTGTAGCACTCTCTGACAAGAAAATAGTAAAAAGAAAGGACAGATCCAACGGTGAAAACCTCTCTGAGGCACCCGAGGATGAAGGATTCAATCTTCCTTTAAGAGCTATTCATCAGGAGAAGTCAGCAGTCTTGGCCAAAAAATGCAATCCTGTCAACCTAGGAACAGAGGAGACCCCGCATATCACATTCTATGCAGAATCACTATTATCAGAAGAGCAAGAACTCCTAGCAACATTCCTAAAGGAAAGACAAATAAGCTTCGCATGGAGTTATGCTAACATGCCAGGACTTGATCCAGAGACTATAGTTCATCATTTAGTAGTGTACCCAGAAGCAAATCTAGTCAAACAAAAACTTCAAAAAATGCATCCTCAAATAGCCTTATTGGTCAAAATGGAGATCAAAAAGTTGTTAGATGTAAGATTTATCCGACCAATTGATTATCCAAAATGGGTGTCAAATTTGGTACCTATTTCAAAACCTGATAGAGCCATCTGAATCTGTATGGACTTCAGAGATTTGAACAAAGCATGTCCCAAGGATGATTTCCCGCTTCCCAACATCGACATGATAGTAGAAATGATAGCAGGGCATGAGATACTATCACTAATGGATGGATTTTCAGGATACAACCAGATCATGATAACAAAAGAAGATCAACATAAGATGACTTTCACTTGTCCATGGGGGACCTATTGCTGGAACATGATGCCATTTGGCCTAAAGAATGCAGGAGCAACCTATCAAAGGGCCATGACATTAATATTCCATGACATGATTCATAAAACAGTCGAGGACTATGTCGACAACATCCTAGCAAAATCTAGAAAGAGACAGGATCATATAGCAACCCTAAGCACTATCTTTGACAGACTGGAGGAATACAAAGTCAGACTAAATCCCAAGAAGTGTGTCTTCGGCGTACAATCAGGTAAATTGCTAGGATACATAGTCTCCATGAGGGGTATCGAGGTAGATCCAGCAAAAGTGAAAGCAATCCTTGAGATGGAAGCACCAAAGACATTAAAACAATTGAGAGGCCTCCAAGGCCGACTTTAATCCATCTAATGGTTCATAGCACAACTAGCAAACAAGCAGAACCCATACTCTCACCTACTCCACAAGGGAGTGGCGTACAAATGAGATACAAAGTGCGAAGAAACATTTAACAAAATCAAGGAATATCTACTGACACAACCAGTTTTAATGCCACCCATCCCAAGAAAGCCATTGATCTTATATGTGTCAGCAACAGCAGCAGCCCTTGGAGCTCTCCTAGCTCAGCATGATGAAAACATAATGGAGAGGGCCATCTACTACATCAACAGGAAAATGGTCGGTCATGAGCTAAATTACTCATTCATCGAGAAAGCTTTCCTCGCAGTAGTGTTTGCATCCCAAAAATCCAGACATTACATGTTGGCACACAAGATAAAGCTCATTGCCAAAATTGACTTCCTCAAATATCTCTTATCAAAGGCAATGCTCACAGGAAGAATGGAAAAATGGGTAATGATATTATCAGAGTATGACATCGAGTATGTAGAGCGGAAATCCATTAAGGGACAAGTTATTGCAGATCAACTAGCAGAAGCACCCATCTATTCTGAGAACCCTCTTGTCTCAGAATTCCCAAATGAATCCATTTTTAACCTCAACGTAACTGACCATTGGAAACTACACTTCGATGGTTCATACACACAACATGGATCAGGAGCTGGTGTCTTCTTCATCACCCCACAAGGGGATTGCATACCGAAGTCATACAAATTGGCATTTCCTTGCACCAACATAGCAGAATACGAGGCTTTGACTATAGGCCTCAGGATAGCAGTGCAATGGAACATCATAGCTCTCAAGGTGTATGGAGACTCTCAGTTGATTATAAATTAGGTCAATAATGAATATCAGACTAAGGATGATAAGCTCACTCCATACAAGAAATTGGTGGAGACTCTAAAGGAATCCTTCATTGACATAACATTTGAGCATATTCCAAGAACCAACAATAGAGCAGCAGACGCCATGGCTACAATTGGGTCCCTATTAGACATCCCTCATAACGTACTGAAATATGAATTTATGATTGAGCAGCTTCTCATCCCCACATTTGAGGTACTGGAATCAGAATATGTGTGTGAAATCATTGGTCCTGGTGATCCTTGGTACCATGACATCTACACATATCTTCGCATAGGAGTCATACCCGCTAACCTACTATCGAGCCTAAAACGAACCTTTGTTAAAAAGGCATCTAGATTTGTGATCCTAGGTGATACCCTATACCATAGAAGCATAGAAGGTACCTTGCTATACTGTCTAAATGCTGTGGAGGCATTAATTGCTCTAACCAAGGTTCATAACGGTATTTGTGGCTCACACTCAAGTGGAATGACCATTGCCAAGAAACTACTGAGGACGGGGTATTACTAGCCCACAATGGAAAGAGAAGCACATGATCATGCTAAAAGGTGTTTACAATGTCAGCAACATGGGGACCTCATCCATGCTCCAACTTAAGAGCTTCATCCTACTATCACACCATGGCCCTTTTCGCAGTGGGGACTCGATCTCATTGGAAAAATCACACCCACCTCATCCAATGGCCACAAATTCATCATAACTACAACTAAGTACTTCACAAAATGGGTGGAAGCTATACCCATGACGTATATAACTGGGAAGCAGATCTCAAAATTCATTCTGAACTATCTCATATGTCGTTATAGTGTCCCACAAGCCATTATCTCAGATAATGAGACACCATTCAAGAACCAGGAGGTTCGCGACTTGTGCGAGAAATTCAAAATCTAGCATCGCTTCTCCACCCTGTACTATCCCCAAGGAAATGGCCAAGCAGAAGCCACGAATAAAACCATCCTCAAAATCCTGAAGAAAATAGTCAATGACGCAAGTCGTGACTGGCACCTGCAGCTTAATCCCGCCCTCTAGGCTTATCGAACCAGCATTCGCACACCCACCAGTGCCACCCCCTTCTCACTAGTCTACGGATTAGAAGTTGTACTCCCCATTGAGATCGAGCTCCCATCCCTCAGAATATCATTGCAAAACCTCATTGCTGATGAGGACTACTAGGTGTCAAGATTAAAGGAGCTGGAGCTACTAGATGAGAGACGCGTAGATGCTTTAAATCATTTACAAGTTTATCAAAATAGACTCAAACAGAGCTACAACAAGGAAATCAGAAGCAGGACTTTCCAAGTTGGAGAACTGGTCTTAAAAGAAAATCAGAAGAATGTCCCAAACCCAAGCAGCAAAGATAAGTTTGAACCTAATTAGTTAGGACCCTTCGTCATCACATCAAGTTATAAATCAGGGGCATATCAGCTATCAACACCCGAAGCAGAACCTCTGCAGGAGCCCATGAATAGCTCCCATCTTAAAAAGTTTTATGCCTAAATCTTTCAAGGTATAAAACCATAAAATGTCCTAAAAAAATGGTTACTTAGGCGAAAACCTAGCAAACAGGCATCTTGGTAACAAGCAAAAAAATCCAAAAAAGCAAAAAATCCAAAAAAATCAGAAAAAGGATTAAAAAAAAAGAGTCCTATAGTGAAAACCACTTCAGTGGCACTTTGGGCAAGTACCTTGGTGAAAACTTGGCAAACAAGCACCTTGTGTAAATAAGCACTTTCCATCCACCAGGATCTTTGCAGCTTGTTCAACATCATCCCTCCATTTCACTTCCATCATCCATCGCATTCAGGTCTTCACCCATTGCTCATCCACTCACATCCGCACCATAGCTTGGTCCCGTGTTCATATCATGATCCCTCCTAGTACTAATCGGCCCATCCTCAAGCTCAGTTTGTCATGCCTTTATTGGAGTAGTCTATTGCATCATGCTGGGGGCATGTTCTCATTGGATCGGATTTGTGTATGAACTTAAAGTCCCAAAAATCAGAAAATCCAAAAACATCAAAACATCAGAAAATCCAAAAACATCAAAACATCAAAAAATCCAAAAACATCAAAACATATCAAAATCCAAAAACAGGTCAAAAAGTCTTTTAAAAAAATTCAAAAACAAGGTTGTCTTGTCGAACTACGTCGTCTCTGAGCTTGAACATAGGCAAGGTTGATCTTTGATCATCCCCCGAGACATTTAGGTCAGTCCTATAGGAGTCTGTCATAATAAACTGACATCTCATCATGTATATCGTCATCTGTAAATCGGTCAAGTCGTCAGTCAAACTATGTGGTCTCTGCGTATATAACATAGGCAAGGATAGTTTGTTGACCAGCCCTCGAGACCCCTAAGCTAGGTCTTTAGGTTAGTCTCTTGGTGAAAATCTCAGAAAATCCCAAAAACATTTGAAAAATTGAAAATCAAAACATTTGTGAAACCTCGAAAAATACCAAAAACAGCCTTAAAACATTGCAAAACAACAAAAACATCCAAAAATTTGAAAAAAAATCTATCTGCCTCATCTCGCTTGCACCCGCAATAATCACCATCCATAATAAACTAATCGCCACCCTCAATCTTTGACAGGATAATCAGAAACAAGTCTAGCAAATTAAAAGTGAAAACTCAAAAATGTCAAGTCTAAAGTCTAAGTCAGTGTGTAAGCAAGTTGGTTATCTCTTCGTATTGGTAACTCATCATTTGAAATTGGTCCCATATCAATCATCCCTCAGAACACTTTGGGTAAACGAAATGGCGTGCCGCCATCCACTAACATGTCCTAAGATGAATCCTTCCTACAATGGGAATTATCTTTTGGCAATAAGTTTCGGTTATCATCCTTAGAAAACACATCCTCTGTCTATTAGCGGTATTGAAGAGCATCAGTTTGTTTGTTGACTTGGTCTTTATCTTTTGACTTATCTTATTTGTGCTCATTCCAAGGACGTCTCGATGATATCCCAAAACAGAGGATTTAGAGAAATAGGAATGGGGCAATGATTGTTATCTTTTGTCTGGTGTGCTTGTTGGACGTTCTTGTAATATAACCTCGGCGAATACTTGCTTTGCTAGGTATGTATGGAAGAGGTCTAGGGAAACTTGTTGACTATTACAGGGATAGGTTTACCTTTCCATGTTTTAGTCCGAGGTGTTTGAAACTTCTAAAATACATCCTAGCAAGGTTTTCGTATGTCAGGTGTGAACAAGAATACTCCTATCTGATTGTCGAGTCAAAGTCCATCACACTAAGTACCACGCCATCCTAGTTTTCTATATACCTTGATGCATCGTACCACGTGTGTTATCAAACATAAAAAATCTGGCCCTTTGAAAATCCCAATTCTTCGGCAAGTAATCATCATCATCATCATCATCATCATCATCATCATCATCATCATCATCATTTGCATCATCTCGTGTCTTGTTGAAATGACTTCTTTTCTTACTAACCGCACTAACAAGGTACTATGACAGTTGATCATCATCACCATTATCGTCATCAATCCTGCATCCACAAATCATTAGCATATTGCATAAGCATATCATATAAGAATCATACGCATTGCATAAGCATATCATATAGGAAACATACGCATTGCATTATCATCATATAAACAGGTTATCATAAACATTCTTCATAAATAGGTACATCCATGTCATTGCATTTCACCCATTACATTGCATCTCATGGCATTATATCGATCATTGCATAAACATTCATTTGCATTTCACAACCATTTCATATTACCATCTAAATCATCACATAGCATCTGCAAAAGCATTCCATAATCACTTTTGCATAATCATAAGCAATAGGTATATAAGCATTTAATTCATTAGACATACATACTTGCATAACATAAATGACATCATATCATCACATTACGTTCACATTACACATCAGCATATCACTTTGCATTAACATATCATTGCATCACATACATCATCATTTAGGATAATAACATTTGTTATTCTAAGCATCTCATAAAACCATTTCATTTGCATCATATCACATCCATCCATAAATAATCTCATATATAAGCATATTCCACACATTATTGCATATACCATAGATCATATCATCTCACATATCGCATTGGCATAAAATAAATCATCATATAGTTAACATCATTGCACATCATATCATAGGTTAGCATAATATAGATCTATTAGTCATAATCATAACGCATACATCATTAGAAATAAATGCATCCATAACATATAGAAGAAGAATCATACATGCATAAATAAAAAGTACGCAGTACATCGCATCAAAGTCGGCTCATATATATCATATCATCATGTCACTATCATAGTACAAAGAATAAATCATATCACTGTACACATATATGCCAATCAATACAAAACGCCCATCGGGCTATAAAAAATGAGCCCATAAAGTACAAAAAGTGTGTATCATCTAGATCAAGCCCGATCCCTGTGAATGCTACCCTCGCCCCTATCATCGTGACCCTCTAGTGGTCTCTAGCTGGCCCGCTCTGAGTACTCGGGGACCCAATCTGCTCTAGGTACGGTGTCATGGTAAGCCTGACGATAATACTCTATCTCTCGGATAGCATCCTTATAAGATCGTACTGGCACTGTACCCTGGGAGGAGGAGGCTGTCATACTCTTGATCTGCTGCCTACGACCTAGCTCAGTGGCTACCTGTAGTTCTGCAACCTGTCTTTGCTGCACAGCCTGATCCCTCTCTGCTTTGAGCTGCTCTCTCTCAGCCCTCGCTTGGTCTCTCTCCACTGTCAGTGCTTGAACCTAGGCCTGTAGCTGTACAATCAATGCATCCCGACCATCTGCTTATCCCTGTGGCTGTACCCATGGCCCTGCATGTGGACATCCCTGTGACCTGGTGGGACTGGGGGCACCAGTGGTGGATCCTATCGAATCTTGACCCTCGATCCTCGCCCTCATCCTCGTCCTCTCCCTCTGCCTCTGACTTTGCACACCTTTGGATCCTCGCCTAGAACGGTCAACCGAAGAGGAGGTCTGAACCAATCCCTATAGGCCTGAGTGGTCCCTAGATCTGCCAAGCCCTGATCATAAGCCCACAGTCAGGCTACCAACTGCCTGAAGCTATCAATTGCCTCAGAGGTAGGAATACCGTGACCCCATGACACCTGTGTCATGCTGCGTGCAAAGATGGCTATGTAATCGTCATCAGGCCAATCCTACGACTCTCTGAACTGATGCTGCACGCGCTCAGGTAGGTACCTCTCAATCATCGTGTGCTCCCACCCCTGCATATATCGATCCTAGTGGCATTAAAAGAGTTGAGTAGCATCATCAGCCCATCTAGGCTGACTAAGGTATGGACGCCAAGTAAAGACAAGCATCTCATCTAGGACCCGCCTCCAATAGGGGATCCCATGCTCGTTAGTGTGTGTGAAGGACACACCGCCTCTGTATAGTGCCATGAGGGAATCCTCTACCCCCATCAGAACTAGAACGACCCATGGATGTAGCACAAAAATGTGCTCCCATGCCCAAACATGAAGAAGTGTCACTCCAGCCCCCAACGCTCTGTCATCCACGTATACGTACTCGTGAAGGTCGCTGTAAAGTGAAGCGAGAAGGACAGGTCCCCATGCAAAGCAAACTGACCTATCTCGAACTATCCGCTCCCAACAATAACCCCAGCCAGGACTGAAATATCTCCCTCGTCTGTCTGGGGCAACCAAACCCGAAATGATCGTTGCAACTGCCCAACGGAAGGGAGGTGCTATAACCCTGTACCACTCGAGCTCAATTTGTCCCTCGCAGTAGATAATGTCCCGTGTGGCGAGGACTCTAATGCAGGACTTGTGTCCCTCCTCCATATCATAAATCAATCGTCGGCCATGAATAGGCAATTGTAGAATGTGCCAAACATCCTCCAAGGTGACGGTCGCCTCACCAGTGGGAAGATGAAACAACAATGTCTCACTGTGCCACCTCTCGACTAGCACTGACAATATCCCTAGGTGAGTGCACACGGGTGCCGCGTACGCAATGTGCTATAATCCTGCAACTCCCAGTTGATCCTGGTCCCTATTGCTCAAGTCTTGTAAGACGCTTGCCAAATCCCACGACCGGTGCTCTCGAGAGTAGAGCTCCCTCAGCCCATCCTGCATCAAGGAAAGTCACCATGTTAAAATTTTTGAAAAATTCTTGGTTGAACGTTCCAAGCACACCTCCAGCAGCATAGTTTGTGAAGGCGTTGCAGTTTGATTTTACTCAAACTCCGATGCTCAAGCCCGAAAAGAGCAAAAATGCACCGCCGCGGTGCACTTTATCCGCCAGTGTCGCAATTTGCATGAAAAGGGCGCCGCCGTGGCACACTTTTCCCAAACCGGCCCGCCAAGCCTGAGCCCAGCGTCTGAGTTTTTAAACTCCTAACTGCATCGCTGTGGCGCAAAACGACCTGGCGTGACGCAATTTAAATGTTGAGCGGCGCTTGGAGGCGAGCTCACCTTTTAAAGTAGTAATTAATGCATTAAATGAAAAGACAAAGCTTCACTAAAGGTCACATACCGTTGCCCCGATGCCAGGTGGCCGCTGACATGTCCGAAATGTGTAGGGGAAGCTATCGTTGCACCATATCGCTGGAGGGTCAGAGCTCGAATCTCAAGTTTGCTAGCAAAGGTGTGTGGAAATGACTTGAAAGTGACCCCTCGGGCCCCTTTTAAGCCTAAAAATTAGAGTTTTTAAACCCTAAATGACTGTCCTGCTAGGGTTTTGGACCCCCAAACATGTTTTTGTCTATTTGAGACTTGTTTTTCATCATTTTATTGCATTTAGACACGTTTTTAGCCTCCCGGACCCCTTTCGGACCTATCGGGTACTTTGTCATTTTTTTTTTCGCGAAATCACCCAAAAAATTAAAAAATTTATCCAAATCTCTGGGGCATTATAATGGCATGTTTTCTCTCGCCATGTAATGGGGCAAGTTTTAAAATATCAAAAATTAGGCTTTGATGGATCGGTTATTCTTTGAACCAGCATAACAAGTGCATTGTGAAAGCAAGGGGCAAATGTAGACACATAAAATATCTTGATTGACATAGGGCATCGATCACTTATAACATCGTTTCTTCTGAATCATCCCTCGATCTAACCATTTAATCAAATTCCCCTATCTAATTAAATTCATCAATATTCATCTCTTAATTAAATAAATCATTTTATCTAATTAAGTCATCTCTCTTGTTAATTAAATCAATCCATCGATCTAATTATCCCTATTTAATTAAATAATCAATTTATTTGATTAAATCTCTAAAGTCTATCCATTAAATTAAATAAATTAAAACCTTATTTGATTTAATCTAACACCATCCCTTTTAATTAAATAAATCAAAATCTTTATTTAATTAGCCTCTTATCATATTCCTCTCTTATTTGATTTAAATAAATCCATAAATTTGAGTCAAACAAGGTCACATCATCTAATCTCCTGTTAAATTAATTAACCCTTGATTAATTTAATCTCATCCCATGTCACATCCTCTAGATAATGCAAGTTGCACATGAAAATAGATTTAATTCATTTATTAAATCTCTATTTTCCTCACAAAACATCTTTTGGAATATTCTCTCAATTTGAATTCAAAAATTTCAAGTCAACATGTACATCCAACAAAACAATAACTTCATCTTACATGTCATTTGCCTTGGGAACGGTAACTTGCGTACCTTCCTCTTACATGTCATTTCAAGAATTTGAATTTTCAAATATTGGCATTATTGGCACAAACCCCCAAATCCTTGCATCCATCTGACCATTCATGGTTTGACCTGTATCATTGGATGGATGTTAGTCCCCATTGCCAAATTTGAATTAGGTATCTTGAAATCCTATAAATAAGAGCTCATATCCTGTTTCATCATCCACAATCCAAGCAAAGTTACAATGCTCAAATATTTTTCTTGAATTTTATCAAAATTTATCATTTGAGTCATAGCTGGTTTGCAGATTTTTGGCTTGGAGTTCTCATCTTTCATCAAAGTGGATCAATATCATCTTCAACATTCGAAGCTTGCATCATAGGAATTGGGAAAGGGCCAATTTTCACATCAAATTGGCACCAATTCTCCCATGGGATCATGAGTTTGCATATTTAAATTAGGATTTAGGCTATTTCATTGTTTTTAATTGGTTCTTCATTGTTTTCTTTCCTATTTTGAGTTTGTAAATGGATTTCATGGGGAATCCTTGTTTTAGCTTGCAATTCCTTATTTAACTTGTTTACTCATGTTATTTTGCAGGTACTAGGAAAAGGGTTCACACAGATACAATCTCCCCACTAAAGTATGTGTCATGTTTGAGCTCCATTACAAACCTTGCTTTGTGATCTCATGCTGGTATGTTAGTTCGAAGTCCCATGAACTTTGTGATTACTTCATCGTTATGGAATTGATCCAGAATAAGTGTATGTTGTTGTTGTTCCAATCTATCAATTGTGGGTAGTAGAGGGGTAGGTTATCGTCATTATCCGTAAACCATACGACGGTAGTCCAAATGGTTAGTATGGCTCTAGTGTCATTCTCCCATTGGGTGTCTAGGTCATCATCACTTGAAACGAGGGAACCATATCCAGTGATAAAGAAAGGAGAATCCCATTCGTACTCGTTAGAGTTCGTTCCAAAATAATAATAGTCAAATGTAGGAATTATTTTGATAAATTGGAGAGGGAACCTATCAATGCTAAAGTTCTCAAATAAGTCTTTGATGAGTAAACTCTTGTCCATAATATGGTATATATCTAATGTCTTAACACTAGTAGAAGGCACTCGTTTCTTAAAAGAGGTATGTCTAGTTTTTGGAGTAACCATGCCTTTTGACTCATAACCTAGTCCCATGTTCTTTTTTCTCTATTTTAATTTAATGGGCTCCCATCTACCTTGTTTGTGTAGTCCAAGGCCACCTTTTCCCTCATATCCCATTTGTTTAGCTAACTAATAGCCTATGCTGTTAAGATTGATGAGAATTGGTTGTGGTTGTTCTAGTTCCTTTTGGTCCTCTTTGTAGATCACAGACAAGTCTTCTTTGAATATCTCTTCATCCTTTATATCTCCCCACTTGGTGAAAATTGTGGGTTTGGAAATCATTTGTACTATTTAAACATATTTGATCTCCTTCGGTCCTCCATAAACCTTGGGTGTCAGTGGGAGCATGCCAATGCAAAATGCTTGATTAAAGTGATAATTTCCATTACCCTTGTCAAGTACCTAAACCTTGGTTTCAGTCTTTGGTTGCTCATTGGATGTTGGTTTAATTGAGGTTTATGGGAGTGTGGAAGGGTCAATAAATGAGAATGAATGAAATGATATGTCATTGTTGGGTATACGTTGGATTTTATTATACTTCTCTTCCAATTTTGCACAAAAATGGAAGGGTTTAGGTATAATGTCACCTCTTTTCCTTCGTGAGGAAACTTTAGGCATTAGTGAAAGGTTGAAGGAACTGCTTGTAGTGCGTGGATCCATGGGCGTCCTAGGAGGAGGTTATATGGAAACTCAAGATCAAGTACTTGACATGTATTTTTTGTGATGGTTGGTCCTATCTACACTCGTAGCCTGACTGTTGCTTCTGAGTTCCTTTCAAGGTCATATAGGCTTTTATAGTAATGCTCTTTGCTTTGTCTATCACATCGTCAAAATACCTGAACTGTTTGACGAATTTCAAGGTACAAATGTTTAGACCCACACCATTATCTATCAACACTCTCTTGACCATGTTTTTGTGGACACCAACCTCTATGTAGAGAGCTTGGTTGTGGAATGACCTTTGTGGTAGGTCTTTCTCAGAAAAGACTAAATGGTGATTGGCTGTGATTTTTCCAACCATGCCTTGGAATTGATCTAGATTGATGTCATCAGGGACTGATGCTTCTAATGCTTTTTCTAGTATCTCCCTATGTGCAGGTGATAGTTTTAGTAGTTATAGGATTGAGATCAAGGTGTGAGTCTTCTTTAACTACTCCACGATACTATAGTCATTTGATGACTTAGTTGCAGGTTTAGGTGGAGCTCCTTGTATGGTAACTCTCCCTCGATGGGTAGTTATGTTACAGTTGTTGTCTCTGCCTCGTATAGGCACTACATCCACTCTATTGTCATCTACTTGAGAAAGTGTTCCTAGAACTGTGTCACCATAAGTGTAGTTAGCATTGTGATAGTCTTGGTCCTTTCCTTTGTCATTCCTTTTAGCGTATTTTGGAATTGGATTTGTGTATATTTGGAGGTTCTTGTTCCCAATATGAGGACATCCACTTCTCTTTTGTCTATCAAGTCTTGTATGAGATGCTTGAATCTGATGCAATTGTTTGTTGTATGTCCTTTAATTTTGTGGAACTCACACAAGTCCTTCTCATTGTACCATGGTGTTTTGAAGCTTGGCTCCTCATAGTTTGGGCAATCATTAACCTTGATGAGGTTTTGTTGCAAAATCTTATGCATGATTGTCCCAAGTGGCTCTCTTAATACTGTGAACTTCCTTCTTGGTTGATCGTATTGTCTCTGCTGCCCTCCTTGATATGTCTATTGGTTACCTGTTTGATTGTTTTGGGGATATGTAAGTTGGTTGTTTTGTGAATTATTAGGAGTATAGCGAGTTTGTGCCACTTGAGGTTTATTTTGAGGTACATTAAGATTTTGTATATTCCATATTGTTGTAGCACCCACTATCCCATCGTTTGTAACATTTTTGTTCTTGGCCCAAATTTTAGGTTTCTCATTTGAATTAGAGGAATTGTCTCTTGGGTTGTTTAGCTTGATCACTCCTCTAGCTACAAGGACCCTTTCTATGTGTAGTACTTTCTCAATGGTCTCTTCAAATTTTGTGGGACACAACATGGTAAGTTGGTAGTTGACTTCTACTTGGACATTGGAAACAAATATATTTACCAATTCCTTGTCGGGAATAGGCGATTTGCATCAACTAGCCTTATGTCACCATCGTTGACGGTAGGAGGTGAAGGATTCTCCTCGACTCTGCTTAATTTTGTATAGATTTGTGATGGTGATGCATTTTTCTATATTGAAAGAGAAGTGGGTTATGAATTTGGTAGACAGTTTATCAAAGCTTTTAACTTCAGGTGGTAGATGGGTGAACCACTCCATGGCATGACCAGTAAGACTATGGGGAAAGAGCCTCATGAGATAAGAGTCATTGTTTTGGACTTCCATACATGCTACCGAGAAGTCTCTCATGTATTCTACTAGATCTCATTTTCCTTTATATTTATCAAACTTTGGTATCTCGAAGTTTTTTGGAAAGGGGAGCATAGTGATGGAACGATCAAATAAAAATGGACATATATCCTGAAGGGTATAAGTATTCTTTGGTTTCCCTACTTGCATGTCTGATATTCTCTAAGTTAATGCTTGTAGTTGTATTTCCATCTTTGTCTTTGGTGTGTTTATTTGGGAATCATGTGTGTAGTGACCTTGTTGTCCTATCATGTTTTGATCAAAAGTTGGGTATTGTTGAGGTACAGGACCTTGACAACAATGATGGGTGGAATGTGAGTTATATCCTTGTTGAATATAAGGAGAGTTAGCTCCTTATTGGATGTAAGGAGAATTAGATCCTTGTTGGATATAAGGAGGATTAGCTCCTTATTGAATGTAAGGAGGGTTAGCTCCTTTTTAGATGTAAGGAGGATTAGCTCCTTGTTGGACGTAAGGAGGGTTAGCTCATTTTTGTTGAATGGAAGGAGGGTTAGCTTTTTGTTGGATGTAAGGAGGATTAACTCTTTGTTGGACGTAAGGAGGGTTAGCTCCTTGTTGAATGGAAGGAGGGATAACTCCTTGTTGTTGTTGTTGTGGAGGGGTTACCTTGTTGATGGGATGAATTAAGAAGGGTGCCTTGTGGCACACCTTGTTGTTGGGGAGAACTATAATTAAGGTTTCCTTGATGGTGCTTTGGTAGGTTACTTTGTTGATGGGATGAATTAGGAAGGGGTCTTATGGCACACCTTGTTGTTGGGGTGAACTATAGTGAAGGTTTCCCCGATGGTGCATTGGTGAGTTACCTTGTTGATGGGATGAATTGAGAAGGGTGCCATGTGGCACACCTTGTTGTTGGGGTGAACTATAGTGAAGGTTTCCCTAATGGTGCATTGGCGGGTTACCTTGTTGATGGGATGAATTGGGAAGGGTGCCTTGTGGCACACCTTGTTGTTGGGGTGAAATATACTGAAACTTTCCCTGATGGTGCATCGGCAGGTTACCTTGTTGATGGGATGAATTGGGAAGGGTGCCATGTGGCACACCTTGTTGTTGGGGTGAACTATAGTGAAGGTTTCCCTAATGGTGCATTGGCGGGTTACCTTGTTGATGGGATGAATTGGGAAGGGTGCCTTGTGGCACACCTTGTTGTTGGGGTGAAATATACTGAAACTTTCCCTGATGGTGCATCGGCAGGTTACCTTGTTGATGGGATGAATTGGGAAGGGTGCCATGTGGCACACCTTGTTGTTGATATTATTGATTGGGAAAGGGACTGTGTGATCCTCCTTGTTGATGGTACTATTGTGGGAATTGCCCTTCTTGATTTTGTACATTTTGGAAAGGGTCAATATACTAAGTGTTTTGAGGCACGTATTGTCTTGGTGGTAGATTGTTGTTTTTTGATACATATTGGGATGGACCTCCTTGTTACTGTTGGGCCACTACCGCTTGTTTGATTTGAGTTGGTTTTCTATACAAGGGGTTTTCCACTAGTTGATCTTTTTCCTGTGCGAATACGAGTGACATATTTGGGATTTCCAATGGTTTAGGTATTTCTCTCACAACTGAGTTATCTCCTAAGGGGATTATATGAGGGTGTTTGAGACCTTCTACGTTGAATTCTATAGGAAATTTAGCACCACTTTGGGCTAATTTGAAAAAGTAAGTGTTTGGATCCTTTCTTAGGAGTTTGTCCATCAACTTGAGCACCTTGGGATTGTTTTAATGTTCAAATAGTTATTCCTCACTATCCCCCTCCTCTACAACCATATCCTTTGGGTTCTTGTTTTCTCATTCTATGGCTTCTTGTTGTCTACATATTACCTCTTCCTCACTAGGTGTTGTGTTGAACATGGGTTTCTTTTGAGGTGTTTCAAGGTCATCTGGCCTATAGCCCCATGAGCCACCTTCATCGTTTGTGGTGTTTGTTGGTGGTATGTCGGTGTTGATTTTGTTTGCTTCCATCTTCTTTCTATGTTGTGATCTCGTAATGGTCATAAACAACTGCCAAGCTTTTGTGAACGTTTTGTGACTCCCAACTATGGAAAAAGAATGCTTTTGTTTTTGGATTTTCCATTTTAAGGAAAATGAAATTGTGTTTTTTTTGGTATTTTCTATTGAGTATTCAAGTCTGGTTCACCTATGAAAAAGTGTCTATAAAAATTTCTTAGCAAGAGATCTCAGTTGCAATAAGATTCACTAGTACAAAAACAACAATATATGACTAAATAAACTACAAAAATTACATATAAATGACTAATTTTGGTCACGTGACCATTAGTAGTTTATTGCCGGTCATTTATAACACGACCAAATTTATGACTAAACTATTTTAGTCATTTATCTAGTCATTGATTTATTCATTGATTTGGTCATTGATTTAGTCATTAATTTAGTCATTGATTGTTGTTAACTAGTCATTTATTTAGTCATGGTAGTGATTTATTTAATCATATATTTAGTCATTGATTGTTGCTAACTGGTCATTTATTTAGTCATATATTTAGTCATCAATTTAGTCATGTATTTAGTCATTAATTTAGTCATTACTTTAGTCATTACAAATCAAATCTAACTTAATTAATCCTCACAAATTTGTGCATATAAACTTCAAGTATCATAGCTATTCAAATGTTGAAGAAGCACCATGAAATGAAGACTAAAATGTTTGAACAAATATGATTGATCAGACACAAACACAAAGATATTACAAATCGAGAGGAGCCACAACACAGTATTTATGAGTGGAGAAAAA
>VDFB02390794.1:54688-75078 GCA_007258455.2 Sequoia sempervirens | reverse complement strand
ATCAGTTTGTTTGTTTACTTGGTCTTTATCTTTTGACTTATCTTATTTTGCGCTCATTCCGAGGACGTCTCGATGATATCCCAAAGCAGAGGATTTAGAGAAATAGGAATGGGGCAATGATCATTATCTTTTGTCTGCTGTGTTTGTTGGATGTTTTTATAATATAACCTCGACGAATACTTGCTTTGCTAGGTATGTATGGAAGAGGTCTAGGGTGCAACTTGTTGACTATTACAGGGATAGTTTACCTTTCCGTGTTTTGGTCCGAGGTGTCTGAAACTTCTGAAGTACATCCTAGCAAGGTTTTTGTATGTCAGGTGTGAACAAGAATACTCCTATCTGATTGTCAAGTCCATCACACCTGGCACCACGCCATCCTAGTTTCATATACCTTGATGCATCGCACTAATGGTAAGCATTTCAAAACATAAAAAACTGCCCTTGAAAACCTCACCGCAATCATCATCATCATCAATAATATCATCATCATCATCATCATCAATATTTGCATCATTCGTTGAAATGATTCTCCTTCTTACTAACCGCGACTAACAAGTACTATGACAGTTGATCATCATCACCATTATCGTCATCAATCCTGCATCCACAAATCATTAGCATATTGCATAAGCATATCATATAAGAATCATACGCATTGCATAAGCATATCATATAGGAAACATACGCATTGCATTATCATCATATAAACAGGTTATCATAAACATTCTTCATAAATAGGTACATCCATGTCATTGCATTTCACCCATTACATTGCATCTCATGGCATTATATCGATCATTGCATAAACATTCATTTGCATTTCACAACCATTTCATATTACCATCTAAATCATCACATAGCATCTGCAAAAGCATTCCATAATCACTTTTGCATAATCATAAGCAATAGGTATATAAGCATTTAATTCATTAGACATACATACTTGCATAACATAAATGACATCATATCATCACATTACGTTCACATTACACATCAGCATATCACTTTGCATTAACATATCATTGCATCACATACATCATCATTTAGGATAATAACATTTGTTATTCTAAGCATCTCATAAAACCATTTCATTTGCATCATATCACATCCATCCATAAATAATCTCATATATAAGCATATTCCACACATTATTGCATATACCATAGATCATATCATCTCACATATCGCATTGGCATAAAATAAATCATCATATAGTTAACATCATTGCACATCATATCATAGGTTAGCATAATATAGATCTATTAGTCATAATCATAACGCATACATCATTAGAAATAAATGCATCCATAACATATAGAAGAAGAATCATACATGCATAAATAAAAAGTACGCAGTACATCGCATCAAAGTCGGCTCATATATATCATATCATCATGTCACTATCATAGTACAAAGAATAAATCATATCACTGTACACATATATGCCAATCAATACAAAACGCCCATCGGGCTATAAAAAATGAGCCCATAAAGTACAAAAAGTGTGTATCATCTAGATCAAGCCCGATCCCTGTGAATGCTACCCTCGCCCCTATCATCGTGACCCTCTAGTGGTCTCTAGCTGGCCCGCTCTGAGTACTCGGGGACCCAATCTGCTCTAGGTACGGTGTCATGGTAAGCCTGACGATAATACTCTATCTCTCGGATAGCATCCTTATAAGATCGTACTGGCACTGTACCCTGGGAGGAGGAGGCTGTCATACTCTTGATCTGCTGCCTACGACCTAGCTCAGTGGCTACCTGTAGTTCTGCAACCTGTCTTTGCTGCACAGCCTGATCCCTCTCTGCTTTGAGCTGCTCTCTCTCAGCCCTCGCTTGGTCTCTCTCCACTGTCAGTGCTTGAACCTAGGCCTGTAGCTGTACAATCAATGCATCCCGACCATCTGCTTATCCCTGTGGCTGTACCCATGGCCCTGCATGTGGACATCCCTGTGACCTGGTGGGACTGGGGGCACCAGTGGTGGATCCTATCGAATCTTGACCCTCGATCCTCGCCCTCATCCTCGTCCTCTCCCTCTGCCTCTGACTTTGCACACCTTTGGATCCTCGCCTAGAACGGTCAACCGAAGAGGAGGTCTGAACCAATCCCTATAGGCCTGAGTGGTCCCTAGATCTGCCAAGCCCTGATCATAAGCCCACAGTCAGGCTACCAACTGCCTGAAGCTATCAATTGCCTCAGAGGTAGGAATACCGTGACCCCATGACACCTGTGTCATGCTGCGTGCAAAGATGGCTATGTAATCGTCATCAGGCCAATCCTACGACTCTCTGAACTGATGCTGCACGCGCTCAGGTAGGTACCTCTCAATCATCGTGTGCTCCCACCCCTGCATATATCGATCCTAGTGGCATTAAAAGAGTTGAGTAGCATCATCAGCCCATCTAGGCTGACTAAGGTATGGACGCCAAGTAAAGACAAGCATCTCATCTAGGACCCGCCTCCAATAGGGGATCCCATGCTCGTTAGTGTGTGTGAAGGACACACCGCCTCTGTATAGTGCCATGAGGGAATCCTCTACCCCCATCAGAACTAGAACGACCCATGGATGTAGCACAAAAATGTGCTCCCATGCCCAAACATGAAGAAGTGTCACTCCAGCCCCCAACGCTCTGTCATCCACGTATACGTACTCGTGAAGGTCGCTGTAAAGTGAAGCGAGAAGGACAGGTCCCCATGCAAAGCAAACTGACCTATCTCGAACTATCCGCTCCCAACAATAACCCCAGCCAGGACTGAAATATCTCCCTCGTCTGTCTGGGGCAACCAAACCCGAAATGATCGTTGCAACTGCCCAACGGAAGGGAGGTGCTATAACCCTGTACCACTCGAGCTCAATTTGTCCCTCGCAGTAGATAATGTCCCGTGTGGCGAGGACTCTAATGCAGGACTTGTGTCCCTCCTCCATATCATAAATCAATCGTCGGCCATGAATAGGCAATTGTAGAATGTGCCAAACATCCTCCAAGGTGACGGTCGCCTCACCAGTGGGAAGATGAAACAACAATGTCTCACTGTGCCACCTCTCGACTAGCACTGACAATATCCCTAGGTGAGTGCACACGGGTGCCGCGTACGCAATGTGCTATAATCCTGCAACTCCCAGTTGATCCTGGTCCCTATTGCTCAAGTCTTGTAAGACGCTTGCCAAATCCCACGACCGGTGCTCTCGAGAGTAGAGCTCCCTCAGCCCATCCTGCATCAAGGAAAGTCACCATGTTAAAATTTTTGAAAAATTCTTGGTTGAACGTTCCAAGCACACCTCCAGCAGCATAGTTTGTGAAGGCGTTGCAGTTTGATTTTACTCAAACTCCGATGCTCAAGCCCGAAAAGAGCAAAAATGCACCGCCGCGGTGCACTTTATCCGCCAGTGTCGCAATTTGCATGAAAAGGGCGCCGCCGTGGCACACTTTTCCCAAACCGGCCCGCCAAGCCTGAGCCCAGCGTCTGAGTTTTTAAACTCCTAACTGCATCGCTGTGGCGCAAAACGACCTGGCGTGACGCAATTTAAATGTTGAGCGGCGCTTGGAGGCGAGCTCACCTTTTAAAGTAGTAATTAATGCATTAAATGAAAAGACAAAGCTTCACTAAAGGTCACATACCGTTGCCCCGATGCCAGGTGGCCGCTGACATGTCCGAAATGTGTAGGGGAAGCTATCGTTGCACCATATCGCTGGAGGGTCAGAGCTCGAATCTCAAGTTTGCTAGCAAAGGTGTGTGGAAATGACTTGAAAGTGACCCCTCGGGCCCCTTTTAAGCCTAAAAATTAGAGTTTTTAAACCCTAAATGACTGTCCTGCTAGGGTTTTGGACCCCCAAACATGTTTTTGTCTATTTGAGACTTGTTTTTCATCATTTTATTGCATTTAGACACGTTTTTAGCCTCCCGGACCCCTTTCGGACCTATCGGGTACTTTGTCATTTTTTTTTTCGCGAAATCACCCAAAAAATTAAAAAATTTATCCAATCTCTCGAGGGGGCATTATAATGGCATGTTTTTCTCTCACCATGTAGCAATGGGGCAAGTTTTAAAATATCAAAAAATTCAGCTTTGATCGAGATTTGTTATTCTTGAACCAAACAACAACAAGGGCAGACAATGCAAAATGGTAATACTGATACCTCTGCATCCTCCCTATTAACATTTTCCCTAATCATCCCTCGATCTAACCATTTAATCAAATCCTATCTCAATTAAATTCATCAATACGCTTAATTAAATAAATCATTTTATCTAATTAAGTCATCTCTTGTTAATTAAATCAATCCATCTGATCTAATTATCCCTATTTAATTAAATAATCAATTTATTTGATTAAATCTCTAAAGTTTGTCCATTAAATTAAATAAATTAAAACCTTATTTGATTTAATCTAACACCATCCCTTTTAATTAAATAAATCAAAATCTTTATTTAATTAGCCTCTTATCATATTCCTCTCTTATTTGATTTAAATAAATCCATAAATTTGAGTCAAACAAGGTCACATCATCTAATCTCCTGTTAAATTAATTAACCCTTGATTAATTTAATCTCATCCCATGTCACATCCTCTAGATAATGCAAGTTGCACATGAAAATAGATTTAATTCATTTATTAAATCTCTATTTTCCTCACAAAACATCTTTTGGAATATTCTCTCAATTTGAATTCAAAAATTTCAAGTCAACATGTACATCCAACAAAACAATAACTTCATCTTACATGTCATTTGCCTTGAGACAAGTGGCATTTATTGCATTTTCCCTTCCCTCTTGCATGTCATTTCAAGAAATTTGAATTTCAAATATTGGCATTTATTGGCACAAACCCCAAATCTTGCACATCCATCAGCCATTCATAGTTTGACAAGTGGCATCATATCATTGGATGGATGTTAGTCCCACATTGCTCAAATTTGGGCATTCATCCATCTTGAAATCCTATAAATAAAGAGCTCATATCCTCATTTCATCATCCACAATCCAAGCAAAGTTACAATGCTCAAATATTTCTTGAATTTTATCCATTATCATTGAGTCATAGCTAGGTTTTGCAGATTTTTGGCTTGGAGTTCTCATCTTTCATCAAAGTGGATCAATATCATCTTCAACATTCGAAGCTTGCATCATAGGAATTGGGAAAGGGCCAATTTTCACATCAAATTGGCACCAATTCTCCCATGGGATCATGAGTTTGCATATTTAAATTAGGATTTAGGCTATTTCATTGTTTTTAATTGGTTCTTCATTGTTTTCTTTCCTATTTTGAGTTTGTAAATGGATTTCATGGGGAATCCTTGTTTTAGCTTGCAATTCCTTATTTAACTTGTTTACTCATGTTATTTTGCAGGTACTAGGAAAAGGGTTCACACAGATACAATCTCCCCACTAAAGTATGTGTCATGTTTGAGCTCCATTACAAACCTTGCTTTGTGATCTCATGCTGGTATGTTAGTTCGAAGTCCCATGAACTTTGTGATTACTTCATCGTTATGGAATTGATCCAGAATAAGTGTATGTTGTTGTTGTTCCAATCTATCAATTGTGGGTAGTAGAGGGGTAGGTTATCGTCATTATCCGTAAACCATACGACGGTAGTCCAAATGGTTAGTATGGCTCTAGTGTCATTCTCCCATTGGGTGTCTAGGTCATCATCACTTGAAACGAGGGAACCATATCCAGTGATAAAGAAAGGAGAATCCCATTCGTACTCGTTAGAGTTCGTTCCAAAATAATAATAGTCAAATGTAGGAATTATTTTGATAAATTGGAGAGGGAACCTATCAATGCTAAAGTTCTCAAATAAGTCTTTGATGAGTAAACTCTTGTCCATAATATGGTATATATCTAATGTCTTAACACTAGTAGAAGGCACTCGTTTCTTAAAAGAGGTATGTCTAGTTTTTGGAGTAACCATGCCTTTTGACTCATAACCTAGTCCCATGTTCTTTTTTCTCTATTTTAATTTAATGGGCTCCCATCTACCTTGTTTGTGTAGTCCAAGGCCACCTTTTCCCTCATATCCCATTTGTTTAGCTAACTAATAGCCTATGCTGTTAAGATTGATGAGAATTGGTTGTGGTTGTTCTAGTTCCTTTTGGTCCTCTTTGTAGATCACAGACAAGTCTTCTTTGAATATCTCTTCATCCTTTATATCTCCCCACTTGGTGAAAATTGTGGGTTTGGAAATCATTTGTACTATTTAAACATATTTGATCTCCTTCGGTCCTCCATAAACCTTGGGTGTCAGTGGGAGCATGCCAATGCAAAATGCTTGATTAAAGTGATAATTTCCATTACCCTTGTCAAGTACCTAAACCTTGGTTTCAGTCTTTGGTTGCTCATTGGATGTTGGTTTAATTGAGGTTTATGGGAGTGTGGAAGGGTCAATAAATGAGAATGAATGAAATGATATGTCATTGTTGGGTATACGTTGGATTTTATTATACTTCTCTTCCAATTTTGCACAAAAATGGAAGGGTTTAGGTATAATGTCACCTCTTTTCCTTCGTGAGGAAACTTTAGGCATTAGTGAAAGGTTGAAGGAACTGCTTGTAGTGCGTGGATCCATGGGCGTCCTAGGAGGAGGTTATATGGAAACTCAAGATCAAGTACTTGACATGTATTTTTTGTGATGGTTGGTCCTATCTACACTCGTAGCCTGACTGTTGCTTCTGAGTTCCTTTCAAGGTCATATAGGCTTTTATAGTAATGCTCTTTGCTTTGTCTATCACATCGTCAAAATACCTGAACTGTTTGACGAATTTCAAGGTACAAATGTTTAGACCCACACCATTATCTATCAACACTCTCTTGACCATGTTTTTGTGGACACCAACCTCTATGTAGAGAGCTTGGTTGTGGAATGACCTTTGTGGTAGGTCTTTCTCAGAAAAGACTAAATGGTGATTGGCTGTGATTTTTCCAACCATGCCTTGGAATTGATCTAGATTGATGTCATCAGGGACTGATGCTTCTAATGCTTTTTCTAGTATCTCCCTATGTGCAGGTGATAGTTTTAGTAGTTATAGGATTGAGATCAAGGTGTGAGTCTTCTTTAACTACTCCACGATACTATAGTCATTTGATGACTTAGTTGCAGGTTTAGGTGGAGCTCCTTGTATGGTAACTCTCCCTCGATGGGTAGTTATGTTACAGTTGTTGTCTCTGCCTCGTATAGGCACTACATCCACTCTATTGTCATCTACTTGAGAAAGTGTTCCTAGAACTGTGTCACCATAAGTGTAGTTAGCATTGTGATAGTCTTGGTCCTTTCCTTTGTCATTCCTTTTAGCGTATTTTGGAATTGGATTTGTGTATATTTGGAGGTTCTTGTTCCCAATATGAGGACATCCACTTCTCTTTTGTCTATCAAGTCTTGTATGAGATGCTTGAATCTGATGCAATTGTTTGTTGTATGTCCTTTAATTTTGTGGAACTCACACAAGTCCTTCTCATTGTACCATGGTGTTTTGAAGCTTGGCTCCTCATAGTTTGGGCAATCATTAACCTTGATGAGGTTTTGTTGCAAAATCTTATGCATGATTGTCCCAAGTGGCTCTCTTAATACTGTGAACTTCCTTCTTGGTTGATCGTATTGTCTCTGCTGCCCTCCTTGATATGTCTATTGGTTACCTGTTTGATTGTTTTGGGGATATGTAAGTTGGTTGTTTTGTGAATTATTAGGAGTATAGCGAGTTTGTGCCACTTGAGGTTTATTTTGAGGTACATTAAGATTTTGTATATTCCATATTGTTGTAGCACCCACTATCCCATCGTTTGTAACATTTTTGTTCTTGGCCCAAATTTTAGGTTTCTCATTTGAATTAGAGGAATTGTCTCTTGGGTTGTTTAGCTTGATCACTCCTCTAGCTACAAGGACCCTTTCTATGTGTAGTACTTTCTCAATGGTCTCTTCAAATTTTGTGGGACACAACATGGTAAGTTGGTAGTTGACTTCTACTTGGACATTGGAAACAAATATATTTACCAATTCCTTGTCGGGAATAGGCGATTTGCATCAACTAGCCTTATGTCACCATCGTTGACGGTAGGAGGTGAAGGATTCTCCTCGACTCTGCTTAATTTTGTATAGATTTGTGATGGTGATGCATTTTTCTATATTGAAAGAGAAGTGGGTTATGAATTTGGTAGACAGTTTATCAAAGCTTTTAACTTCAGGTGGTAGATGGGTGAACCACTCCATGGCATGACCAGTAAGACTATGGGGAAAGAGCCTCATGAGATAAGAGTCATTGTTTTGGACTTCCATACATGCTACCGAGAAGTCTCTCATGTATTCTACTAGATCTCATTTTCCTTTATATTTATCAAACTTTGGTATCTCGAAGTTTTTTGGAAAGGGGAGCATAGTGATGGAACGATCAAATAAAAATGGACATATATCCTGAAGGGTATAAGTATTCTTTGGTTTCCCTACTTGCATGTCTGATATTCTCTAAGTTAATGCTTGTAGTTGTATTTCCATCTTTGTCTTTGGTGTGTTTATTTGGGAATCATGTGTGTAGTGACCTTGTTGTCCTATCATGTTTTGATCAAAAGTTGGGTATTGTTGAGGTACAGGACCTTGACAACAATGATGGGTGGAATGTGAGTTATATCCTTGTTGAATATAAGGAGAGTTAGCTCCTTATTGGATGTAAGGAGAATTAGATCCTTGTTGGATATAAGGAGGATTAGCTCCTTATTGAATGTAAGGAGGGTTAGCTCCTTTTTAGATGTAAGGAGGATTAGCTCCTTGTTGGACGTAAGGAGGGTTAGCTCATTTTTGTTGAATGGAAGGAGGGTTAGCTTTTTGTTGGATGTAAGGAGGATTAACTCTTTGTTGGACGTAAGGAGGGTTAGCTCCTTGTTGAATGGAAGGAGGGATAACTCCTTGTTGTTGTTGTTGTGGAGGGGTTACCTTGTTGATGGGATGAATTAAGAAGGGTGCCTTGTGGCACACCTTGTTGTTGGGGAGAACTATAATTAAGGTTTCCTTGATGGTGCTTTGGTAGGTTACTTTGTTGATGGGATGAATTAGGAAGGGGTCTTATGGCACACCTTGTTGTTGGGGTGAACTATAGTGAAGGTTTCCCCGATGGTGCATTGGTGAGTTACCTTGTTGATGGGATGAATTGAGAAGGGTGCCATGTGGCACACCTTGTTGTTGGGGTGAACTATAGTGAAGGTTTCCCTAATGGTGCATTGGCGGGTTACCTTGTTGATGGGATGAATTGGGAAGGGTGCCTTGTGGCACACCTTGTTGTTGGGGTGAAATATACTGAAACTTTCCCTGATGGTGCATCGGCAGGTTACCTTGTTGATGGGATGAATTGGGAAGGGTGCCATGTGGCACACCTTGTTGTTGATATTATTGATTGGGAAAGGGACTGTGTGATCCTCCTTGTTGATGGTACTATTGTGGGAATTGCCCTTCTTGATTTTGTACATTTTGGAAAGGGTCAATATACTAAGTGTTTTGAGGCACGTATTGTCTTGGTGGTAGATTGTTGTTTTTTGATACATATTGGGATGGACCTCCTTGTTACTGTTGGGCCACTACCGCTTGTTTGATTTGAGTTGGTTTTCTATACAAGGGGTTTTCCACTAGTTGATCTTTTTCCTGTGCGAATACGAGTGACATATTTGGGATTTCCAATGGTTTAGGTATTTCTCTCACAACTGAGTTATCTCCTAAGGGGATTATATGAGGGTGTTTGAGACCTTCTACGTTGAATTCTATAGGAAATTTAGCACCACTTTGGGCTAATTTGAAAAAGTAAGTGTTTGGATCCTTTCTTAGGAGTTTGTCCATCAACTTGAGCACCTTGGGATTGTTTTAATGTTCAAATAGTTATTCCTCACTATCCCCCTCCTCTACAACCATATCCTTTGGGTTCTTGTTTTCTCATTCTATGGCTTCTTGTTGTCTACATATTACCTCTTCCTCACTAGGTGTTGTGTTGAACATGGGTTTCTTTTGAGGTGTTTCAAGGTCATCTGGCCTATAGCCCCATGAGCCACCTTCATCGTTTGTGGTGTTTGTTGGTGGTATGTCGGTGTTGATTTTGTTTGCTTCCATCTTCTTTCTATGTTGTGATCTCGTAATGGTCATAAACAACTGCCAAGCTTTTGTGAACGTTTTGTGACTCCCAACTATGGAAAAAGAATGCTTTTGTTTTTGGATTTTCCATTTTAAGGAAAATGAAATTGTGTTTTTTTTGGTATTTTCTATTGAGTATTCAAGTCTGGTTCACCTATGAAAAAGTGTCTATAAAAATTTCTTAGCAAGAGATCTCAGTTGCAATAAGATTCACTAGTACAAAAACAACAATATATGACTAAATAAACTACAAAAATTACATATAAATGACTAATTTTGGTCACGTGACCATTAGTAGTTTATTGCCGGTCATTTATAACACGACCAAATTTATGACTAAACTATTTTAGTCATTTATCTAGTCATTGATTTATTCATTGATTTGGTCATTGATTTAGTCATTAATTTAGTCATTGATTGTTGTTAACTAGTCATTTATTTAGTCATGGTAGTGATTTATTTAATCATATATTTAGTCATTGATTGTTGCTAACTGGTCATTTATTTAGTCATATATTTAGTCATCAATTTAGTCATGTATTTAGTCATTAATTTAGTCATTACTTTAGTCATTACAAATCAAATCTAACTTAATTAATCCTCACAAATTTGTGCATATAAACTTCAAGTATCATAGCTATTCAAATGTTGAAGAAGCACCATGAAATGAAGACTAAAATGTTTGAACAAATATGATTGATCAGACACAAACACAAAGATATTACAAATCGAGAGGAGCCACAACACAGTATTTATGAGTGGAGAAAAAACTACTCTGAAAATTTACTTCATTAAGCCTCATTGTCAAATCAAAATCTCATTGCTTACATTCAATGTCTCAGTGACACTGTACAACTTACAGACACTATATAAACATAATAATCCTATTTTCATATACTTATACTATTTTCCCCTTCCTTAACTGCGGTCCTTTTGGAAGGGAAACAACTTCCTATAGGGGCTTGACCCATTTAATCCCCTTGTAAATCCATAGCTTTCCCGCCACTATTGGTTTCAGCTCCTCCAAACTCTTCCTCGCTGGTATTCACCTTTCACTTCTCCAATTTGGAGTTGTACCCTGAAAATAAGGTTTCAAAATTGCACATCAAAAACTTAGAAAAGTCAAATAATACAGAGGATAAAATTCAAACATTTTCTTTTCCTTTTCCAACTATGGCACCCTAAACTTAGGCTCTAGATATAGTGAATGTATCAGAATTATATATAACTGTTATACTTTTGAAGTTTTAAATTTCCTCTTCACTACATAGACAACAAAAAGGAAAACGTGTAGATATAATACCTACTAACATAGTTGCAAATGAAACAAAATATTGTAACGTTAGAGTGTGTCTTCATGGAGGCATTCTATCAATTGGTAAGTAAAATGCTACTCATTGTGGGTAATTTTTATGCAAACATATTTCACACAATAAAGGCAAATGAAATATAAAACTAATAAATTTCATTCATAGCACAGATATAAGAAAATTGTATACCTAGGCATCTTTTGTCATTGAATTTGCCTCAATCCAGTATGATGATTTTAAAGGGTGGAGAAAGATAACTACTAAAAGTAGCCAAATAAAGGAATGAGCAAAATCAATGAAGCTGAAATTTGAAATACTTTATCAGACTTTTTCAAGCTCTAACAAAATATCATGGCTTTAGTTATATTATTTGTGGTGCATATATCACCCGATTCAGAGTAGTCTTGCCCTCCCATTTGACGAGCTCACCTCTCCAATTTGACTAGCTACAACCTGAAAATAAGATTTTGACGAGGGTTTTAGAGTGTTTATTAAAATGAAAATATGGCCAAGATGTCAATTTCCGTTGCCAAGAATTCAAAAAGCAAAAAATGACAAGATACAGTTTCAATGGTTTTGTGATATTTCCCATTATAGATACTTAAATCGTTAATGTTGTAAAAAAAGAATTGAATTTACTTCTATGCCACTTAACATTAGAAACACTTCATTCATAGAAACTCAAAACCCTTAGAAATCACAAAGCACCCAAATTGATTGACTTAGGGCCTACATCAAATATTAACTAGGAAGATCAATTTGAGCATTAAAACAATGTATGTTCGTTGATGGCAAATAAAGGAGATAGGGTCGAATCCTCCATTGCACAATCAGTTCGATAATGCCTTTCACAACCGCGCAATTAGCAATAGTGATTTATGTGCCCATAGAAGTGACATTTTGGTGTAAGTTGTGGGCAAGCCCCAAGCACAGAGCTAGGCCTTCTTTTGTATCTATCTTCGTCGCCTCTTTCCTAGCTTGTGCCCATGCAAGTTTAGAAAGAAAATACAAGGCTTGCTTCACTACATATTTGGCATCACTCTTTCCCAATTTCATGCCTCTCTTATTTGACACGAATTCCATGACTCTCTTCTCCAATGCAATTTCCAACCAACAAGCAAAACGAAATAAAACCTGTGAGCCAAAAAGAGTAGATCCATTTGTTGTAGAAGCCATAGCTTGCTTTCAAAAACAATGTGAAAAATAAAAGGCAACAAGAGTTCCACAACTTTGCAAACACATAAACAGAAGTATACAAATGAAAATGAACAAAGGTTTCGACGAGGGTTTTAGATTATGTTTATTAAAATGAAAATATGGCCAAGATACTTGTGTTTTCTGTCATTTTTTGTTGCTTTCCCCACTCCTCCAAACTCTTCCTCATTGGTATTCAGCTTTCACTTCTCCAATTCGGTGAGCTACAACCTATAAATAAGGTTTCGACGAGGGTTTTAGAGTATGTTCATTAAAATGAAAATTACGGCAAGATCCTAATAAGAAAATAAACCATAGATACACTTACAGGGGTTTCTTGTAGCAAAAATGGGATCAATTGCTTTTTTCCTTTCATAGTAAAAGAAAGCTAAAATAATAATAATAATAAAATAAAAGAAAATATATGTTGAATCGTGTTGACAACTTGCTACCATATAGCATGATCAGGTTATACAAATTTCTCGGAGCAAGCAAATGACTTCTACCAATCACCAACGCTCCATCATGGTTATCCTATGCTGAAGACATTCCTTCTATGAATAAGGTGACCTGTATTATGTATCAATGGCTATCTTGCATCTTTAGCAATGCAAGACAATTAAATAAATCTCTGTTGTTCATCATTTTTTCTGACTGTTCTTTTTCCTCTTTTTGTTGCATTCCTCACCACTGTTGGGTTCTACTCCTCCAAACTTTTCCTCGCTAGTATTCAGCTTTCACTTCTCCAATTCGATGAGTTGCAACCTGTAAATAAGGTTTTGACGAGGGTTTTAGAGTATGTTTATTAAAATGAAAATTTTCATGCCCCAATTTGCCTGCCCTTTTTTGCCCACTAAAAAAGATTTTAAAATGGAATTCAAAGTAAATAAATTACAATGCATATTATTAAATATATTATAATATTATATAATATTAATAATATTATTATAATATAATACAATATTATAATATTATATATTATAAATATTATATTATAATATATTATATTATATAATATAGTATTATAATATTATATAATATAATTTTATTTTATTTTGCTTGGTAAATCACTGCTAAGGGGCAACACCCATCACTTTTGACTGGAGCTATGAATTGGTGATGCCACATTCGGGGGACCTCATCTCTGCCATTCATATTCCTACACTTGCCTGCATTCCCGCTAAGCTCCTTGTAGGACCCAATACAATTCCTCTTGTTTGCTTCGTCTGCCTGCATTCTCGCCAAGCTCCTTACAAGACTCGACGCCAATCCTCTGTTTGAACACCCCTTCTAGCTCCACCAGACCTAATGCCATTCCTCTTATTTGCTTCACTTACCTGCATTCTTTCCAAGCTCCCTACAGGACCCGACGCCAATCCTTTGTTTGAACACCCCTTCTAGCTCCACCTCTCTATCAATCCAACTCTTGGACCCCACGATAGCACACGCCACCCATCCCCTCCTCTGTGCGCCAATCGCTGCCACCCTTGCATAGGCATTCCTCTGTCATTCGTGCATCATCCAACATTCCCTTCATTCTCTAGCCAGCAATGGTTCGTCCCACCTTCCACTAGTGGGATTCGAACTCAAGACAATAGGGAAGCTGCTACTTGCAACTTGTTGTTGCACTATGGGGTCATCCCCATATAATATAATATTATATTTTATTATAATATAAATATTTTATTATATCATAATAGAAATATTATATTTATTATTATATAATATTATAATATTATTATATTATATTATATTATATTATAAAATTAAATATATTATATCATATTGTAATAGTGAAATTGACCACAATTGCTCTTTGATACATTTAACATGATAACACAATAGGAAAATCAAACTGGCTTCAAATCATAGTTAAAAACATTATTAATGATTCATTAACATAATGAGTAATAAAAAATAAAGAATGTAAATGTTAATTTTTTTTATAAAATATGTGAAGGCCTTAAGACTGCACCAAGAGGCAATGCCTTCCACACAATAGGTATTTTTGGTGCACCAAGCAACCTAGGTGACCAAATGGCCCACTTAGGTAGGGGTCCCACGAGGGGGGCTTAAGCTCTATGGATTATGATCAAATTCGAAAGAAAAAAGAATAGAGTAATAGTCATTTATTTAGTCATTTTTATTTGTTTGACCAATTATTTAGTTGTGATTTTACCCAATGACCAAATTAGTCATTTATTTCGTCATTTATACTTGTGAATTGCAAAAAATTAGTAGAATTTAGTCATTTTTAGTCACGTAGTTATTTATTTACCAAATTCTACTAGTGATTTAAAAATGTGTCCCTTGATAAACTTTTGACTACGATGCTTCTTTGACAGGAAAAATATGGACTTTCATTTAAGGATATTGTTCTTACCAGAGATCATGAAGGATGGATACCTATTGCCATGCAGGAGGTGGTAATATGGGTCTCTTAGCTGTGAGATCTGCTTTCTCCTCTTCTTTATCTAGAATGTTTGTTGCATTTCTCCACTAGTTGAGGGTTTCTTTTCTTTTGAATATGAAGCTCCTTAAACTATTGGTTGTCTATTTGTTTTCCTTCAATCAGCTCAAAGTTTGGTTGTATGACAGTTGGTGTAAGGTTTGGTTGTTGAATTGGAGCAATTGGTCACTAAATGGTCATAAGGTGAAAGTGTTGGTGTTTTGATATGGTTGTTACGAAGCTCAAGACCCTAAGGTTTGAGTGTTGTTTTGGAATGACGATATTTCTTGAAACTCAAAATGTTGAAAGGCTTGGATCGATATTTCACTTCTTTTTCTAAAGGATATATTGCAAAAAAGCTTACTTGAACTAGCTTTGAGGTTCAAGCAACTATTGATATCTTAGAAGTGTGGGTGAGGAAACAATCCAAGTTTGTGTATTTTGATTTTGTTTTCCAAAAGTAGGATGGAATGTTGAAAGTGGATGAAGGACTATATGACGTATCTTGGGATTTTAATTGTTTCGTTTCAACAAGGCTCTTGTAACCAACTTCAAATCATTTTTTTTGTTTTTTAGCAGAACAACGCAAAAGCGATAGGATTGAGGCAAAAGAAGTCAGTTTTGAGCAAAAGCGACCAACTTTGTCAACTGTGACCAGGTTCTTGGCAAGTGCGCTAAGTTTTGAACAACAAGTACGAACATAAATTTTAAGTGTGGCATATGTGGATATTCTTTCAAATTTGGTGAATTGCACAGTTAGAAGCGAGCTTGTTTGGAAAGTGCAGCTTGATTTTTGGCAAGTGTGTTGGGAAAATGTTGTCAAATGCAGCACAAAAAGATTAATCACAACCAATTTTGTAGCAAGTGTGCTAAGTTTGTGAAAAAACAACATATTTTTATTAGTAGTTGTTATGGGATAGGGAGCAAAAGCGAGCTATTTTTGGAAAGTGTGACCACTTTTTGGTCAAGTGTGTCATAAACAGTAGCAAAAGTAGCCTTTGTTCAATTTTGTTTTCTAGCTTTAGTATTTGGAAACAACTTGGATGATTTTTGTAGTTTTGGATGATTTTGGTTGATCTGTTTCGAAACTTGGAAAGTGATATAATGCAAGACCATAATTAAAACTTTGTGTGACCTAAATGTCTATACTTTATGCACATTTTCCTCCATGAAAGCTCAAAGTTCATAGAGGTAGAAATGCTAAAAGCTATAGTTTCCAAGGTTTACCTCATACTTAATGCGACTTGAAATGTGATCCTAAACATTTGGAAACCTTCAAAGATATTTGTGTAGGATATATTTTAGGGAGTGCAAACATAGGGCTCTTTTCAAAGTATTCGCACTAGATCCAAGGGGTTTGACATTTGAGAACCATGTTAAGTGCTTGTTTGGATGTGTTCATTATTAATTCAAGCACAAAGTTTGATGTTTTTGAAGTAATTGAATAGATCTTTGGCAATTTTTTGAATGCAAAGTACACCCTAGGGAGAGGAACTTCTTCCTAGATGGGCTTACCTCATGCCTTGAATGGACAATTTTACATGTAACTTGTGAACCTAAGAATTTTATCCTATTCTAACGTGCAAAATAACTAAAAATGCGAATGATAAAAGACTAAGGACACTTCAAGATTAGCCTAAAGAGTGATGAAACAAGAAGGAAAATGGATGAAACAGGATGCAAATGATTATACCTTCCTTGCTGTTGAAGACTCCTTGGTTGGCCCTTGATTTTGATGGATTTGTGTGCTCCTTGGATGGCTTGTGATGTAGCTAGATGTAAGATTGAATGTGCAAAATGATCAAAGTGTTTGACTAAATGATAACAAGTGCTTGAGAATGCAAATTGGCAGCATAAGGTTACTCAAATCAAAAAGTGTTTAAAATTTCCTTAAGGAGGGGGTATTTATAGAAGAATTTGAATTTTCTAGAGAATTCAACGGTTGAGATGCATCCAACAAGGTCAAGATGAAGGGCTATGGTGGGTTGAGAACCCACAAGCCCTCACTTCTTGACATGTGGATGGTGAAGTGGCCAAGAGAAAATGAGGTGTCAAAAAGGTACATGAGGTGGAGGAAGGACAAGTACCTTCCAAGCACCTTGGGGAGTGAGAAGATTTCCTCAAAAAAGGATTCCTTGTCCCCAAGTGGGAGTGAAAGGGACATTTGAGGAATTTTGGAATTTCTCAAAAATCTACATGGGAAAAGGAAAGGTGGTTGGGGATATAAATGTGAATTAAAAATTAACATTCTTAGGAAGATCTAAAGGGTAAAAGGTGGGCTCCAAAAAGGTGGGACTTGGTCACATGTGGAGATTGTGACAAGTCCAAGGTTCTAAAAGCCTTGGAAGGATGGAATGTGAATTAAAAATTCACATATAAAGGAGGGGAATCTAGGACAAATAAATGTGAATTAAAAATTCACATGGGAAAGGGGGTCAATGCCAAAAGAAGATAAATGCAAATGATGGCTAAAAAGTGGTGCTAAATCTAGCTAATGACCTTGGTTAAGGTTGTGCAAATATTGGATTAGGCTAATTAATGAAAGATTAGAGGCAAGTGGCAAATGTAGGAGGATGTGACATTAATCTTTAATTAAGAGGATGCACATCATAATCATGAATTAATTAAATTAATTCAGATTAGGGCAAGGTTATGGAGGATGTGACAAGGAGAGAGAAAGTGAGGAATTTTAAATTGATTTTAAATCAAAAGTGTAAAAATGACTAAATTAAATAAATTAGCGTATTTCTTTAATTTAGAGAGGAATAGGGTGAAAGATAAAGTATTAATTATTAAATTAAATACTTTATCGATAGACGAAAGGTGTAATATTAATTTAATAAATTAATATTAATACGATAGACGGAAAGGCAGTAAATTTAATCATATGGAAGTGATTAAATTTGGATGTCTACATTTTGCCCCTCTTCGAAATATTGTTAGGATAATGGTGTTTCGAAGAAAAATAAAATGAAAATGAGGTAAGAGATGACAGATGGTGATGCCCCTAGCATGGAAAGGTTAATGATGCCCCAATGACCAGGCTGAAGGAATGGAAAAATGGTAAGAGGGTATGCCCCCTCGAGAGGGCGATCGGGGGAGGAAAAAAGGGTTCCCGAACGATGTCTCGATAGGAAGAAAAGAAGGACACCATTGGATAGAGCTAGGAAAATTAAGCAATTTTGGTTTTTGAACGGAGGTGATCCGACGCATGGTTTGCAAATGGCAGTCTCAGGAAGTTTGGGATTAGTTGGAGGAATAAAAAGTTAAATAAAAGGTAAAAAATACATTTTTGGAGGAAAGGGTTAAAAAGGTAATTTAAAAATTACCTTGGTCATTTGCACTGTAGCAGTTGAGAGGAAGAGAGGAGAGGAGTGAAAACAGACGAGGAGGAACGATGCCGACGGATAATGACACCGTGATCGTGCATCGGGCGGACGAGGTGCGAGCACTATATAGTGGGGGCACGGGCGGACAGCAGGTGAGTGGCAACAAAAACTCACATATTTAATTTACGCACTTATTACGTAAAAAAAAAAAAAAAATGTGGGTTTTGTTGGGTAGGAAAAAAGAAAAAATGGGTTGGCATTAGTTTATTGAAAAAAAAGGGTGAAAAAGTTAAGAAATTGAGGGGAAAGGCGCATCTGAGCAGGACGTAGCCGCCCCAACCCAAGGCGCCACCGCCGGCCTGGGGGCGGTTCTGCCCCGCTGAGGGGCGGTGCTGCCCCAGCGCGGGGCACTTCCGCTTGGCATCAGCCGGGCGGTTCCACCCTGCCGAGGGGCGTTGCCGCCTCAGCGCGGGGTGGATCCGCCTGCCGGGCGTCAGCGGTTCGGGCCTCTCGGCCAGAAGGTGCCGCCACCGCGTCGGGCGGGCCTCGCCCGGCGGGCGGCACTCTCATTGCATGGTTCCGCCGACACCGCGGGGGTAACCCATCGAAGGAGGGGGAGTGGGGGGAGGGGAGGTGGTTTGGCAGGCAGGGAAGATAGAGAAAAAATAAATAATGAGAAATATGTTTGTGTGCATGCAGAGCTTTGAGCGGTTACGCGTGCATGAGCGACGATCGGAGGTGATGGCGGTGATGATAGCAGTGATGAACGGGGAGGATCAGGCGGCACTGGATCACGCAGGGTTAGGTCACTGCATTTAGTTTCCAGAGGTCGGAGCACATCCGGTGATGTTGACAGCATTGATAGAGAGATGGAGCTCAAAGACATCGACATTTCATTTCCCTACAGGAGATATGACCGTGACGTTGGAGGTTGTGTGGCGTATCCTGAGGCTGCTGATTGCCAGCCGATTAGTGAGCGAGGTGGTGTCCACAGGGGCAGAGTTACAGGAGACTTTAAGAGTTTTTTTTTGTCATGTGACGTTGCCCCTGGTGAAGGGGCAGTTGGATTTGGACGGATATTTGTTAGTGGGTGTGTCAGCCTTACCATTATTCCTGTGTGGCCTGATTAGTGGGATATTGTTGCCAGATCGGAGCAGACAAAAATATAGCCTACGATATATGGAGGTGATCTACCACATTGTTGAGTGGCGGGGGGGACCGTTTTCGTGGGGGTCGTGTGTATTGGCTCAGCTGTACAGAGATATGCACAGGATCTGCTACTAGGAGGTATCGAGTGTGACACATGTGACTCTACTGCAGATTTGGGCGTGGGAGCATATTGCAGTGACTAGGCCGATAGTGGTGAGGAGGGGGACAGTGGATGACCATGAGCCCGTGGCTTGGGAGTATGTGGAGGAGAGGGTGGGTTTTCCGCTATGAGATGCAGGGGGAGATGGAGGGGTGGAGGAGAGCATTTGATGATCTACGTTCGGGGGAGATAGAGTGGCGGCCATATAGGCCGCGTCAGTTCAGGGGATGGTCGGATACGGGGAGTCATGAGGGGTATTTTCTGAGCCGATGTTTTATTATTGGTACTTTACCGTGCATAATAGAGTCTTATCGACCAGACAGAGTGTTGAGACAGTTTAGGGTGATATAGGATATCCCGACGACGCCTATCCTGTTCCGGCGGTATAGTAAAGAGCTACCATGGGGAGGTCGCATATCACCAGTGATAGCCAGGGCATCATGGATGGCAGTAGGACATGCGACTTATCTAGGGAGGGTGGGAGGAGAGCAGGTGCCAGTGGTGACCGAGCGATATCGAAGGTGGTTTCAGAATAGGTTATGGGAGAGAATTACGCCTGTTCAGCCTATGTTGAGGGTAGCAGGTGCCGGACCAGCGGAGGAGCAGAGACCACAGAGGGAGAGGAGAGGAGGGGAGCAGCAGCGATGAGAGGCGGCAGTGGTAGACGAGGGGGGACAAGAGGAGCTGGAGGGG
>VDFB02390794.1:0-53626 GCA_007258455.2 Sequoia sempervirens | reverse complement strand
TGATTCACCAGGTGTTTCACCAGGCAGAGGATCAGGACCTGAGTCTCCACAGAGATCAGATGTGGGGAGTTCATTTGGGAGGTGACAGGCTATTGAGTTTTTGACAGATGCAGGATGGAGTGTGTAAGATTTATTGACAGAGATTAGAGATGTTCTATATCTCTGGATTTTGTATTTTACCATGTGATGTATGATTGACATGTGACAGATATTATATTATTTTGATATGGGACAGTTCTTATTGACACCATGTAGTATGTTTCCTTTTATGATGGGTGATTATATGCATGCGTATATGGTATTACATATTTATGTGGATGGATGCATTTGGTTTATTTATGCTCATGTGTTGGTTTATTTATGCTCATGTTCATGATATGGGATGTTCACATGGATGATTGGAATATGAATAATTTTATATGAATAATTATGCTTATGTTTATTTATGCTTATGCGTTGGTTTATTTGAGATGTTCATGTGGATGATTGGATATATGTACTTATAAAATATGAATAGTTTTATTGATGCATGGTGATATGATATGCGCATGGTGATATGTTATGTGTACTTATGGGATCTATGATGATTTATATACGTGGATGCCTAGTTGACTTAGTTGTCATGTATGTATATGTCTATGATGGATTTTGTATGAATATTTTATATATGCAGGATGTGATGTATTATGCGTTTAACACTTTGTGATGCAGGTGGCGGTGTATGTATGGATCTAACATGTGATGATGTAGGTGGCGAAGTATGTATGAACCTAACATGTGATGATGCAGGTGGCGATGTATGTATGGGCCTAACATGTAGTGCAGGTGACGATGGATATATGGGATAGGACTTGTGTAATTCTAGAGGAAATAACACACGGCCATAAGTGCCAATAAGAACTGACAAGATAATGGAAGGTGGATATGTGGTGATTGTGAAGATGGATGTCATTTGGCATTTGTCAAAAGTATCAGTATCTTGAGAAGAATGGAAAAGAATGGGGGAAATTATTTGCACAACCAAAACCATAGGGTAAGTGTAATGCAATGATTATGAAAATGCAATCCTAATTCAATTTGTCATCTTTGGAGCACTGATTTTTGCTATAGCATAAGACACAATACACCAAGGTATGGAGGACCGAGGTAGATTAGTGTCTAATGCATGAGACAAACACGCCAGACAAGAAGGTTATCCCAACACCCCAAGGTCACGAAGACCTTGTTCGGGTCCGGTATTGAGATAACCACAAGCACAAAAGGATGCCCCAGCATAACACAAGACCTCGAGGATCTTGGTGGTTACTATGTGGGACAACCAAGAAGACACAATCAAAGAAAAGATCAAGATATGCCCCTATGTGGACCAATCAAAACGCGCCATAATATGATAGATTATAGTAGCCTTGATAAGTGATGATAGGGAGCCTAAATGATAAACAAAACCAAAAGTATCAAAAGATCGCAATCAATTTCAAATGTCCATTGCCATAGGATCAAGGGGATAGATGGAATTGATGAGGTTTGTTAGGAAGGATGTATCCTGATGAGACCTATGATAGATACTAAGCGAAAAGATCGATATGATATAAGATATTCAAAATTGATTAGATTCGTTGGTACAAATGGATTTTGTTTGTTAAGGACTAGTTAGATAAAGGCATAGCTTGATGACACAACACAAGGGAGACAAGACACAACCTAAAGACCTAGGGGCTCGGGGGGCCGATCAAAGATTAGCCTTGCCTACGTGAAAGCGCAGAGCCCTCGTAGTTCAATAAAAAGACCATGGATAAAGTAGAAAGAAGACAATGGTGACCGATGATGAAGGACACAACACGCGACAGAAAAATGCCCCGGATCAAGCGAAAAGGGACCAGTGAAGATAAGTGATGGAGGACCACAATAAGTTGATCCAAAAATTCCCCGGGGGTAGATCGAATGATCGGCCTTACCTACGTGACAGCGCAGGGGCAACGTAGTTCGACAAGGGATGAAAGCGTCGAGACCTAGGTGGAGACCGACACGATGGATGATCTTACATGATGATACAGACTGACCGACGAAGGGAGCGAAAGACATAAGCTCAAAGTGGGATATAAAGAAGCTCAGGATGAGGGATAGGGAAGGTTGGTCATCCAGTGCGCAATCAACAAATACCAAGCGGCCTAGGCTGATGTGGGTGGGGATGATAGTGCGGATGAAAGGTCAAAATAACTAGGACGTCTAGTAGATAATGAGTAAGCCCTCTATGGATGATGCCTGTTGACAGGTTTTCACCATCCATACTTATCCAAGGTGCCACCGAGAGGTGGTTTTCACCATAGGATGGATTTATTTTTTGCTTTACTATTTTTGGATTTTTTTGTCACTTTTTCAAAAAAAATAAAAAAAAAATATTTTTTTGGATTTTTTGGATACGTTAGATCAAGCGGACTTAAGCGTAGAACCTTTTCAGATAGAGAATATTGACAGGTTCGTCAAGGGGATCTCCTTCCAGAGTAGTCAACCTGTAGGCTCCAGATCCGTATTTGGCAGTTATGATATACGGCCCTAGCTAGTTTGCCTCAAATTTTCCTTTCTTGTCACAGTATTGCTAAGTGCATTGGTTTTCTTTGAGGACAAGCTCACCAACTTGGAATTGCCTAGGACAGACCTTTTTATTGTAGTGACGTTTGAGGCGATTCTGGTATGCTTGTAGGTGATCATAGACTCTTATTCTCCGTTCATCCAATAACTCTAGCTGTGCAAGTCGTGCAACGCAAGCATCTTCTTCGTTGATAAGGTTCTTCAGAGAAATTCTCAATGAGGGGAGCTCAACTTCGATTGGAAAGACGACTTCAGCACCATATACTAAAGAGTAGGGGGTGGCGCCTGTTGGGGTGTGGATGGATGTACAGTATGTCCAGAGGGCAGGATGAATATGGAGGTGTCAATTTTGTCCAGTGTTATTGACAACCTTTTTGAGGATGCGGATGAGGGTCTTGTTGGTTGCTTATGCCTGACCATTACCCTGAGGATAATAAGGCATCGACCAACGATGTTGGATATGGAAGGTGTCGCAGAGGTGTTTCATGGCTTGGTTTTTAAATGGCTTTCCGTTATCAGAAATGATGGTGGATGGGATACTATACCTGCAGAGAATATGGTAGAGGATGAATTTGGAAATCTGAGTACCGGTAATTTGGGAGAGTGGCATTGCTTCCACCCATTTGGTGAAGTACTCAGTTGCAGTGATGATGAATGTATGGCCATCGGACGATGGTGGGTAAATCTTGCCAATTAAGTCAAAACCCCATTGAGAAAATGACCAAGGTGCTAGGAGAGGCTGAAGATCTTGTGCTGGGGCGTGGATCAAATCAGCATGCTATTGACACGGAAGGCATTTCTTCACAAATTCGCAAGCATCATGTTCCAATGTAGGCCAATAATATCCAGCTCGGAGGATCCTTTTGGCCAGAGCCATACCATTTGAGTGAGCCCCACAAATACCACCATGTACTTCCGTTAGTACCATTTGGGCCTCGGTCTCATTCAGACATCTTAGGAGGATTCCATCATACCCGTGACGATAAAGCGTATCACCAACAATGATGTATCGGGAAGAACGATGGATGAAGGATTTACATTGGTTGCGTGTAAGTTCTGGGGGTATGGTATTATCATAGAGGTAAGTGTATATGTCTTGGTACCACGGGGAGGCGGGACCTACAATATCGCACACCATGTCAGTCTCAGGAACATCATATGCAGGGATTAAAATTTGTTCAACAAGGAACTCACACTCTGTTCGATCCTTGGGCATGTCGATCAGGGAACTGATAGTGGCCATTGCATCTACCGCTTTATTCTGTACCCGAGGGATTTGGTCAAACTGTATGAAGGTGAAATATTTCTTGAAATCATCCACCATGCATTTATAGGGTAGCAGTTTATCGTCTTTTGTGAGGAATTCATCATTAACTTGTCTAATAACCAGCAAAGAATCCCTAAAGACTTTCAAATGGGTTATGTGCCACTGTTTTGCAATTCTGAGGCCGGTGAGGAGAGCTTTGTATTCTGCCATATTGTTGGTACATGGAAACGCTATCTTGAATGATTTTGGGATGTAGTCGCCTTGAGGAGTGACTAATAAAATTCCTGCCCCTGATCCACTATGAGTGTATGAGCCATCGAAATATAACGTCCAAGCCGGTGCTTCTGTCACTGTGTATATTTCTTCATCTGGGAATTCAGTGTCTAAGGGGTAAGCATCTACCAATGGTGCTTCTGCCAATTGATCAGTAATAACCTGTCCTTTTATGGCTTTTCGCTCCACATACTCTATGTCAAATTCGCTGAGGAGCATGACCCATTTGGCCATGCGGCCAGTCAGAGTGGTTCTGGATAACAGATACTTCAAGGGATCAATTTTAGCGATTAACTTGACTGGATGACTGAGCATGTAATGACGGAGTTTGTGTACTGAAGACTAGTGCGAGGCACACTTTTTCCATAGGGGAGTAATTTAACTCATAGCCAACTAGTGTTCGGCTGATGTAGTAGATTGCCCTCTCTTTGAGTGACTCATCATGTTGCGCCAATAATGCCCCCAGTGCGACTGAGGTAGCAGAGATATAAAGCAAGAGGGGTTTTCCTGGAATAGACGGCATCAAAATCGGTGGATGAGCTAAATATTCTTTAATTTTATCAAAACCCATTTGACACTGTGGGGTCCATCGGAAGGTGGAATCTTTCTTCAAAAGATGGGTAAATGGCTGACATTTATCTGCGAGCTGGGCTATGAACCGACGGATGGACTGCATCTTTCCCTGGAGGCTTCTTAATTGCTTTAGATTGCGTGGAGGTGGCATGTCCAGAATAGCCTTTACCTTGGCAGGATCAACTTCAATACCTTTGCGAGAGACTATGAAACCCAGCAATTTCCCTAACGTGACCCCAAAGACACTTTTTTGGATTCAACCGCAACTTATAATGCTCTAACCGCTCAAATATCTTTTTCAGGATGGCGGGATGTTCTGCTTGTGTTTTGGATTTCCCTAATAGGTCATCAACATAGTCTTCCATGATGATATGGATGAGGTCATGGAAGATGACCATCATGGCTCTCTGATACGTTGCCCCCGCATTTTTGAGACCAAAGGGCATAACACTGTAACAAAAAGTGCCTCAAGGAGTTGTGAAGGCAGTTTTGTGTTGGTCCTCGGGTGCAATGTGAATCTAGTTATAACCAAAGAAGCCATCCATAAGGGATAAAATTTCATGTCCTGCTGTTAGGTCGACCAACATGTCAATGTTAGGAAGAGGGAAATCATCCTTTGGGAAGACTTTGTTAAGATCTCTGAAGTTTGTGCAGACTCGAATGTCTCCATTTGGTTTGGCAACCGGAACTATATTGGAGATCCATTCGGAGTAGTCAATCGGTCTGATAAAACCCGCATCCAGTAACTTCTCCAATTCCTTCTTGACTAACAATGTGACTTGCGGATGCATCTTGCAGAGCTTTTGTTGACAGACTTGGCAGGCGAATGTCTAAGTGATGAACCACTAAAGCAGGGTCTAGGCCTGCATGTCTGAGTATGACCAAGCAAAATTAACGGTTCCCTCTTGGAGTAGCTGTATAAAGACCGATATTCTTACTCGAGGCGACTTAGCTACATAGGTGATCTTAGGACTGTCAGAGTTCCCAAATTAACTTCTTGCGTCTCTTCAATCAGAATACATGATCGGGCAGATAACGAGTTCCCATAAGGGAAGATGAACATCTCCATCTTCCAGCCTCTTCGAGGTTTTCGCCATCGAGATCGTCCTTTATTTTACTTTTTCCAAGTCAGGAAGTGCCTCGGGAGGTTTTCACTAGATGACCGCTTTTTATTTTTCTTACTTTTATTTTTGCGACGAGTGTTCATCCTCCCCCAATCCCATAAGGTTGACATACGTGTCCGCAGACATACTGACAGGTGTGGTATTATGTAAGTCCCAATCAATGAGTTTAGGGTGACAAAGGGATAGGCTAATGGTGCAAACGGATAGGCATTCGAACATGGACGATAGGTCAGTGTGATCAACATCATCGTATGCGTGTATGATAGATTCCTCCTCGGGTATGTCTTCCAATGAGCCATCGTCCCTGGTGACACTATTGGAAGTGTTAGATGATGTTGCAGGACTTTTCTATTTTCTGTCATACCCAATGCCTACTTTCTTTGGTAACTGTGGTGTATCAATGGGTTGCAACCGCCCTTGTTCCTCTTTACCTAGGCCTCTACCTTGATAGTTATGTTTTTCCACAAACTTTGTTGGCCAAGGGTACTTTTCCTGAAAATATTTCTTTAAAGGAGTCTCTGGTTCGGGCTCTTCTCGGTAGACCCATTGGCTTATGTCCTCCTCTGGTGCATCGATCTTGACACTCAGAGATTTGAAAGTGGTAGTAGGAATGTTTTTACCACTAAAGGTGATGATCTTGTCTTCCTTTTGTGTAGCATGTGAAGGTTGACCATACTCGTGCGGTGACGGTGGCATGGTGGCTACGGTGAGAGCCGTATGCATTTCATATTCACCACACCCTTTGTCAATGATTTGGACTTTGGTGACTGAAGGATTAGTGGTGGAGGATGGAGAGGTTATCGCGGTGGATGGTGGATTGGAGGATGATGACTGTGATGCCCCCATTTCAACCCCAGGACAATAATGTAAATGGGGAAAAGACGCTTCTAAAGCGCGGCAGTATTCGAATGGTTGGGGGTCGGCATAGATGGTAACTTCCTATCCATTGACAGGGAATTTTAGGCATTGATGATACATGGAGGGGACGGATTGCATAGCATGGAGCCACAGGCGGCCTAGGAGAAGATTATACGGTAAGTCCAGATCAAGGACATGACATGTAGTATACTGAAGCACAGGTCCCACTTGGATAGGAAGACTGATAATTCCTTCTGAATTTCTTTCTGCATTGTCATAGGCCTTGATTGTAATGATCTGGTTGCTTAGGTCTGCTTGAGTATACCCCACTTGTTTTATGAATTTCAAAGTACATAAATTGAGGGCAGAGCCATTATCTACCAAGACCCTTTTTATTTTATGGCGGGAAACTATGACTTCGATATGTAAGGGGCGGTTATGGTTGACATCGATGTTTGGCATATCATCTTGACTGAAGTGCAGGTGATGAGACAAAGCCAAGTGTCCCACCAAAGCTTGGAATTGCGTGGGGTCGATGTCATTTGGCACGTGGGTTTCCTGCAAGGCTCTATTGAGGATGTCTTGATGTACCAGGGAAGACTTAAGCAAATCCAAAATGGATATATGTGCGGGGGTCTTCCTCAGGTGATCAAGGATGTTGTACTGAGAGTTTACAGGAGTCGGTTGGGTGGGTGCAGAGGCTGTAGGGACGGTAATGCGGGCTCGTCGTGTAGTAACAGAGCATTGAGGGTCTTTGGCTTTAACGTGTATCATGGATACTCGGGGTTCCACCTACTCAATGTAATGAATAACACCTTCATAATTGAAGGGCACATTCTTGTAATTCACATTATTTGTGTTGTTGTTTTGAGGATTACTGTTGGAGATGCTAGGGCCTTGATTATGGTTTGGGAAGGTATTTTGATAGATCTGCAGTTGAGCATTGGACGACGAAGGTTGACTGGGGTCGACCTTGATATCTCCTCGATCAATGAGGTCTTGGACATAATTCTTCAAACCCTGACACTTATTCAAAGAGTGTCCCTTGATTCTATGGAAGTCACAATACTCATTTTCTTTAAACCATGTCGGCTTGGGTTTGGACTCGTCAAATGGCTTGGTGACAGGGTATGTGATGGGGTAATTGATTTGTAGCAATTTATTAAAAACAATACTCAAGGGTTCACCCAATTGGGCGTATTGACGTTTGGTGTTCCCTTGGTTATTTTGATTAGACTGTTGGGGAGGACGGGGTGTCCCTTGCGGTATAGATATGGCATTAGGTATGGATTGTTGTTGTCTCTGGGATGTGTTAGCCACGTGGACATGTTTAGTATCTGTGACACCATCATTTACTGCATTTTTGTTCTTGTTCCAAAAATGTGGCTTGTCGTTGAATGCCCTTTCCTTATCTTGATTATATATTTTGATGTGCCCTTTGGCAATAAGAGCACGTTCAAGGATGGGTCCCTTCTCTACTACCTCCGCGAAAGTGGTGACACAATGTAATCTAAACTTATGAGCCCTGTCGGGATGAGAGTTCTCCACGAAGAGGGTGACCATGTCTTTTTCTTTCAAAGGGGTTTTCATTCGGCTTGCTGGGGCACGCCACCTTTGGAGGTAGTTAGTAAAGGTTTCCCCTTCACGCTGTTTCTCTTTGAGTAGATCCAAGGTATCAGTATCTTTCTCCAAATTGAAGGAGAAGTAGGAGACAAACTTTTCTGATAGGTCAACAAAAGATTTTATGAACCCCTTTTTGAGGGTCATGAACCACCCTAGGGCATTGCTTGCCAGACTCCGAGGGAACAGGCGCAAGAGATAGTTGTCATTGTGGATAACTTCTTGACACTTGGAGTAAAATTCCTGCAAGTGGGCCTTAGGATCCTTGTTTCCCTTGTATTTGTCAAATTTTGGTATCTCGAAATGTTTAAGAAACGGGATTAATGAGATGGAGGGATCATATGGATATGGGCATATATCTTCAAATTTGAATGATTGTTTTGTAGCCCCGGCTTGAAGGTCCTTGAGTGCGGCTTTGATTTCTAGTGTAATCAAGGGAAATCAGATTGTTAGATGATTAGATCAATAAAATCAAAAATCCAATGAAATAACGAAGTACAATGGAAATCAAATGAAAACGAAAGGGAAATATATCACTATAAGTCTTCCTCTTCCATGGTTGACCTTCGTTACACCTTCTTGCTTGCTGGATGATATTGTGCCCTCAGATTCGTTGTGCGAGCAATCTGCAAATGTCCAAGACCTACAACAAGTTTTGAAGGATTTATGCAATGTCTAAATGCCTATGACTATGCCAATGTCTATGAAAATAATGACTTCTAATGCCAAATGACTATAAATGCCTATTAAATTAAAAATGAAATTGTCGGGATCCCGAAATTATGAGCAAAATTGTCTTTTCTAGAAAACACAATTTTGAGCGGACGGATGAGATTAATTGATGACAAGAACCTAAAATGAAAGGACAAGATTTAATTTGACAATCCCTAATCAGGGTTAGGGCAAAATCCTTAATCGAACGGTCAAAATAATATCTCAGATAATCAAATCGACGATGGAGAATAAATGAGACAAATTAATTAGAAAATGAAGATTTTTGAAAAATCAATAAGATAAAGATTGCCTGATTTGCAAGATTCGAAAAATCAAAGAAATAAGATTTGGACTGAAGATAAGATTTGGAAAATCAAGAATCTGCCTGATTGCTTGATTTTTGGAAGATTAGTTACTAATTTGAATTAAATTAATTCAAATTATGGATTTTGAGAGATAATAAATAATCTTTTTAAGATTATTTACCAAAATAGACCGACAGGTAAGATTGACATGACATTTTAAATAATTTAATTTATTTAAAATGAGAAGAATATTAATTGGAAATTAAATAATTAAATTAAATTATTTAATTTAGCAAATAAGACTAATTAATTAAATAAACTAATCCATTTATTTAATTAGACAATCAGTGACGTATTAAATAAATAAATGTAATTCATTTATTTACTAATCAATAAGAATTAAATGCACAAGGGGGAATTAAATAAATTAAGAAATTTATTTAATTAAAGAAAGACTTAGACAATTAATGACGTATTTAATAAATAAATTAAAATTTATTTATTTAATAATCATAAAGAATCAAAGGACATGAATTAATTAAATAATTATGAATTATTTAATCAATAGCCGAATGTGGACCAAGGACATAATTAAATGTATTAATTATGCTAAGACGAAAGTGGTAAAAATGAAGCTTGTAGGCCTAGGTCATTTTTAGGTGTCTACATCTAGTATGTCCGTATTGGCCGATGAGTTGGACGGATATTGATGGTAGGACGATGAAGGATCCTGCTGAAAAGGCGTCGAATTGTTGAAATATGGGTTTGGATGATGGGATAATGATATGGCTTGCTGGTAAGATGGGGGATTTTGTTGATACTGGGGTTGTTGTTGTGGGGTATAATATGGATTTGCTTGATAAAAGTGCGGGGTAGGTTGTTGAGGAACTTGGATGGGACGTTGCGTGTTGGTTTGTTGGTGTTGAGGGTATTGTTGTGATTGTTGGGAGTTCGCGTAAAACGGTTGTTGGTGGGATTGCTGTTGATTGTGATAGTAGTAGTGTTGGGGAGGTTGTTGTTGTGACGTCAAATGTTGTATAGGCTGAGGTGGAATATTGTGTTGTGGTTGGGCCTTTGGACGCAAAATGGATGCGAGAAAGGGGGATATGGTCTGAGCTATAGGTGGAGATGGATTGCCTTGTGATTGGTAGGATGGTTGTTGTGAAGAGGCCAAAGTATTGTGTATAGGTTGTTGCGGATGAGATGGAGGAGGTAGCGTAGACGTGTTTTGTAAAGGGGGTTGTTGAGCACCACCTGGAACATTCAGCTGGGGTGTGCCTTGTGGAGGTAATTGAGGCAGAATGTTGGGTTGGTGAAGCTGTTGAGATGGTATATTTGTAGTCCCAGGAGGTGGAAGCGATGTGGCAAAGGAGGTGCCCCCAACGTTGACTGTAGGTTGGTTCGGAGGAGGGGGTGTGGTTAACGTTAATGGCGGAGGTTGTGGAACGTTTTGTGGCATGTTGTAAGCAAAATGATTATTGGGGTCAGGCACTTGAGGTCCTCCTATAGCTGAATTCGAAGCATGTGGGGGATAGTTAACCTGATAAAGAACGACATTGCCAAATTCAGGTTGATGCCAACCCTCAACCGGAGGAACATTGGAGAAGTATGAACCTTCTGGTGCATTTTGGGACCCTTGGAGTACGTTAGATGGGGCACCCCTATATTTGGACCAGTCAACATTTGAGGGGGGTTTGACACCCTTCTCAATTAGGTGGGCCAAGATTTCTTCCACATGTTTCTCAAGCAAACGGTCAGTCATTTGTACATTGCAGGATTACTAAAATGTTCCTCAAGTGTGAGTTCAGGCTGATTAACCATACTCTCTTCACCATGTGGCGAGTTATTCTGATTCTCAGTGTTAGAATGCGATGAAGTACCATTATGAGGATCGTGAGAGACGTTGGTACCCTTGTTAGGATCTGATGAGATGTTGATTGTGTTTTTGGGATCTTGAGGGTTGTTTGATTAGGCATTTTGAGCTTGACGGTTGGCCATTTTCTTTGCCTGTGAACGGGTCTGAACGAGCATGCAAATGCAGGATGAGTAGTTTAATGCCTTTGTTAAATGATTTGATTGTGATTGGATAAGGTGTGATTTGGATGGGGTTTGGATTTGGATTAGATTTTGTTGGGATATATTAGATCGGATTGGATTTTGATTGGATTGGATTTGGATTGGATTTGGATTTGGCAAGATTGGATTAGATTGGATTGGATTTGGATTTGACAAGATTGGATTAGATTGGATTGGATTTGGCATGATTGGATTAGATTGGATTGGATTAGATTTGGCACGATTGGGTTAGATTGGATTAGATTGGATTGGATTGGAATAGATTGGATTGGATTGGATTTGGCACGATTGGATTAGATTGGATTGGGTTGGATTGGATTGGATAATTTGATCGAATGATTGGTTTTGATAGATTTGGATGATTGGATTGGTATGATTGAATGATAAAAGATGGATGATGAAAGATAAGAGGGAGACCTTGAGCTTAGTCAAAGGACGTTACCTTTAGCAACCCAAAATTTTAATTGATTAAGAGGATGATCACGACACGGAATCCACCTTAAGATAAGAATGGATTGATTAGGTCGAGGATGATAACTTACGCCACCGAATTCACCTCAAGATGGAAGCAAATTGATTGGGGTCGAAGTTAAAGACTAATAATCAAATTCAAGTGCTAAGGTCAATTTGGGTAACCTCTTTGCAATACAAGGTTAGGATGGTTTGGTTATGAGTGGTATTTTGGTGATGTGAATGGTAAAAATATGGAGTTTGTTAAGTGAGGGGATGGACTTCTAAATGGATTAGGGAAAAATTAAAATGAACAGGTAGGTTAAAGATAATTGTGGAGAATGAGTGGGGATTTAGAATGGTTAAACGGAAGCTTGGAACGATGAGATGGAGGTTTAAACGGATCAAATGGAGGTTTCAGGAGGCTTAGAGTGACAAAATGAAGGCCTAGTATGATGAAATAATGGTTGGGAACAATTAAATGATGGTTTAGAGGCTAAACGGATCCAAATGGGGCAATTTCGGGTGCTTAGGAGGGCAAATCCGCCCCTCTGCAGCGAAAATCAAAGGCGTTGACAGCTTTCTGTAGCAAATCAGGGGCGCTTCCACCTTTTTGCAACAAAATCAGGGGCGCTTCCGCCTTTCTGCAGCAAAACAGGGGCACTTCCACCTTTCTGTAGCAAAACAGGGGCGCTTTCGCCTTTCTGCAGTAAGACAAAGCTTGGTTTTGATGGTAAAGGCTATGGCAAGGAGGCAAAATGATAAAGTAAGGCCAAAGTATCAAAGATTTCACAAATTTTTCACAAGAAACACTTCAAGCAAGTACAATCTTATGATTAATATTAAGGGTATGGCTAGGCAAGGTCTTAATCTAGGATGCACAAGGCTTCTAGGGAGTCTTCGATATACTCTCGGTACGTGAGGCACAACCGTGATCACTAGCCCGTCACAAGCGTGAGTCAGGAACCCCAGCGAGATACTGAAAGGCTCAGACCAACTCTTCACATCTATCTAGGTATCACCCTAGCTTCGACGCTCTGCCAATTACGACGTGACTGGATTGGGGTACAACTTTCATTCTCCCCCCTTTATATACCCCACCGGTACGCGTGGTTGGAATCGTCCCTTGGGGTGATGAAATCCCCAAGCAGGTCCCACTAAAAAGAAGACACTAACCATTTCCAACTACTCCCCAGGCTCACACGAAGTGCAAGGGGAAAGTGAAAACAAATTAATGCCCCCTTGGATAACACAAGAATAAACAATCACAACAAGAAATGAAGTTTATTCCCCCTAATTAGACTATGTTTCAAAACAACAAAGGTAATTTTTTTTTTGAAAATATGATCAAATAGATGGTCCTGCAAGCAAATGTTAGCTGTCCTCTTCTTCATTCTTGATCAATTACGCCCTAATACGCTGCAAAACGTTAACAAAAAACACCAATATCCTTTCCAAAATAATGTTAGAGGGTTACTACTTGAAAATAGCAAAAAATAAGAGCAAAAACGAAGCTAAAATGATTGTTTTACCTTCCAAACTGTGTTGTTTTGAGGCGCTTTCGCCTTTCTGCAGCAAGACAGGGGCACTTCTGCCTTTCTGTGGCAAAAAATAGGGGCGCTTCCGCCTTTCTGCAGTAAAATGGGGGCGCTTCCACCTTTCTGCAACAAAACAGGGGCGCTTCTGCCTTTCTGCGGCAAAACAGAGGGCGCTTCCGCCTTTCTGCAATAAAACAGAGGGCGCTTCTGCCTTTCTGCAGTAAAGCAGAGGGCGCTTTCGCCTTTCTGCAACAAACTTTGTCAAATTTTTAAGCAAAAAAGGAAAGTTGTGCCCCTCTCGCTGCAAGAAAAGTGTTAGAAAAACCTCCTAAATATATTCCCAACTGCAGCAAACTTGTTAGAAGAAAATAAAACTTTCAGATATAGGGCGTTTCTGCCTCTTTGTAGCAAATTTTATCATATTTATAAGAAAAAAGGAAAGTTGTGCCCCTCCCACTGCAAGAAAAGTGTTAGAAAGACCTTCTAAATATATCCCTAACTGCAGCAAACTTGTTAGAAGAAAATAAAACTTTCAGATATATGGCGCTTTCGCCTTTCTGTAGCAGACAAGAGGGCGCTTCCGCCTTTCTGCGGTAAGGCAGGGGGCGCTTCCGCCTTTTTGCAGTAAAGCAGAGGGCGCTTCCGCCTTTCTGTAGTAAAAAGGAGGGCGCTTCCGCCTTTCTGCGGTAAAACAGAGGGCGCTTCCGCCTTTCCGCGACCTTTTCCTGCAAAATACTTAGCAAAAAAGGGGGTTAAATGTAAGAACCCGTTTGTGGGTCCCACCGGGCGTGCCAGAAATATGAACCTAAGAATTTTATCCTATTCTAACGTGCAAAATAACTAAAAATGGGAATGATAAAAGACTAAGGACACTTCAAAATTAGTCTAAAGAGTGATGAAACAAGAAGGAAAATGGATGAAACGGGATGCAAATGATTATACCTTCCTTGCTGTTGAAGACTCCTTGGTTGGCCCTTGATTTTGATGGATTTGTGTGCTCCTTGGATGGCTTGTGATGTAGCTAGATGCAAGATTGAATGTGCAAAATGATCAAAGTGTTTGACTAAATGATAACAAGTGCTTGAGAATGCAAATTGGCAGCATAAGGTTACTCAAATCAAAAAGTGTTTAAAATTCTCTTAAGGAGGGGGTATTTATAGAAGAATTTGAATTTTCTAGAGAATTCAACGGTTGAGATGCATCCAACAAGGTCAAGATGAAGGGCTATGGTGGGTTGAGAACCCACAAGCCCTCACATCTTGACATGTGGATGGTGAAGTGGCCAAGAGAAAATGAGGTGTCAAAAAGGTACATGAGGTGGAGGAAGGACAAGTACCTTTCAAGCACCTTGGGCAGTGAGAAGATTTCCTCAAAAAGGGATTCCTTGTCCCCAAGTGGGAGTGAAAGGGACATTTGAGGAATTTTGGAATTCCTCAAAAATCTACATGGGAAAAGGAAAGGTGGTTGAGGATATAAATGTGAATTAAAAATTAACATTCTTAGGAAGATCTAAAGGGTAAAAGGTGGGCTCCAAAAAGGTGGGACTTGGTCACATATGGAGATTGTGACAAGTCCAAGGTTCTAGAAGCCTTGGAAGGATGGAATGTGAATTAAAAATTCACATATAAAGGAGGGGAATTTAGGACAAATAAATGTGAATTAAAAATTCACATGGGAAAGGGGGTCAATGCCAAAAGAAGGTAAATGCAAAAGATGGCTAAAAAGTGGTGCTAAATCTAGCTAATGACCTTGGTTAAGGTTGTGCAAATATTGGATTAGGCTAATTAATGAAAGATTAGAGGCAAGTGGAAAATGTAGGAGGATGTGACATTAATCTTTAATTAAGAGGATGCACATCATAATCATGAATTAATTAAATTAATTCAGATTAGAGCAAGGTTATGGAGGATGTGACAAGGAGAGAGAAAGTGAAGAATTTTAAATTGATTTTAAATCAAAAGGGTAAAAATGACTAAATTAAATAAATTAGCGTATTTATTTAATTTAGAGAGGAATAGGGTGAAAGATAAAGTATTAATTATTAAATTAAATACTTTACCAATAGACGAAAGGTGTAATATTAATTTAATAAATTAATATTAATACGATAGACAGAAAGGTAGTAAATTTAATCATATGGAACTGATTAAATTTGGATGTCTACATAACTAATGGAGAGGCTTTTTACGCTCAACCATAAATCATACTTGGTAAGTAACTTATTGGAATAAAAGTTTTGATGCACCACTTTAGAGTATGTTTTGGATAAAAGGGGTGGCTTCTATAAACATTGATTCTTAGTCATGTTTCGAGATAATTGGTGTCTATACATGAGGCAATTCACTCAATTAAGAGGCCTCCCAACCCTTGCAGGTTTTTACGTATCACATGGATACTGAGGGATACATTCTTTGGTATAGAGAATTCGCACCAAGTGGGTGATGAACTTTCCTCACACCCACAATAATTTATATAACAAACCAAAACAAAGTACTGCTTGGATTATCTTTGAGTTCTCCAATACGGGATGTGTTTCAAAAGGCAGGCCCTTTAAAAGGTATGCTTAGAAGTAAAATAATGTGCGAAACTCAGATGATTTTTGTCACCCAAGATCGTCGAAAAGGAACAAAGGGAGAGGATAGTCACCAAGTTTTCCAAACATGGAATACACAAAATACATTCATCACAATGTTCCTTTTAAGCCCCTCGAGCAGTGCTATCTATAAAGTGAAATAATGTGTGTACAAGATAGCAATGGTTCTTTTTATGTTCACCAAATCGAGATGTTTTGGATTTCAAACAAGAATATTGCATTGTGCAAAACATGAATTTGATTTGTTCATTTTTAAGCACCAACCAAAGTGTTCATTCTAAACCTTGTCTTTAACAGTCAACAAAATAAATTGTGTGTTTGTTAATAAATTTAAAGCATTTTGGTCAACAAAAATCACACATGTTTTAGAGCACCAAAATCAAGATGTTTGTTTGTGGGGTTCTTTTTAAGCACTAATTTGAGTGTTTTCTAACTATGAAAGCTTTGAACATTTATTTTAGATGCACCAAAAACCAAAATGTTTGTTTGTGGGGTTCTTTTTAAGCACCAATTTGAAAGCATTTTCTAACTTTATAAAAGCTTCGAAACATTCATTTTAAAGCACCAATTGAAACCGTTTGTTTGTGGGTTTGTTTTATTGCACCAATTTGAAAGCATTTTCTAACTTATAAAAGGTTCAAAATATTCATTTTAAAGCACCAATTGAAAGCGTTTGTTTGTGGGGTTCTTTTTAAGCGCCAGTTTAAGATTTTCTGACTTAGAAAGCTTGGAAAACATAGAATTCTTTGACTGTTCACCTTCCCTGCAAGAAATGCGTTCAAAAGCACAAGAAAAAGTCAAAAGCACAAAAATAACTGTCAAGTATGCCAAAACCTTGAAGTCAAGTGCAAATTTTTTTTGGAACCTATGCGTGAAGATTTCTCCATTACGCTTTTGAGACCTGCAACTTCAAATTTAGCTTAGAAAATCATTAGTGTTATGGACTGTGGTCCCACTGGGCATGCCAGAATGTGTAAGGGGGAAATCAGGAAGATGCAAGAAGATCAAATTGATAATTAGAAACTAATTTAAACAACAAAATGCTAATTGATTTATGCCCATTACTAACAAAATGTAACTATGAAATCAAGAATTGAAAAATGAAATTGACAAAAGCAATAACAATGAATTTGAAATGAAATAGTTTTACCATCTTGTGTCGAAGTGTATCTGTATTGATGTATGCTGGATTGTTCAATTCAATACGAAGCCTTCATTGTGTGTGTGGGAGCTTGAAGAATGTGCATGTGTTGATTGAAGATGTGGGTTGAAGCTTTGTCCAATGTCAATTATGATCTTGGCATCACTTCGTTGCATGAGGTATGTTAATTCTCTTTTCTTTTTTGAGAAGAAAGAGGCTTGTTATATAAAATTTGTGATTTGAAATTCAAACGCTCTGGATCATGTAGTAGAATATCTTGATCGATGGTCGAAAGATGTAGACAAGATTTAGATGGGCATAATCTGTGCAAATTGATTGCATAATTAGTGTGATTGAAGAATAGATTGATCAGACAGGAAATAGATTGATTAGTCGTGAAAAAGATTGAGCAATCAATGGTTCATAATTTGCTCAATTAGGAAAGTGGGTGACGATAATTAATTAATTGATTTAATTAATTAATCTTTTTGGAGTTGAACGTGCAAATCAAGTTTGAATTTTGCAAACACCTTTTTGATGATGTTTTGAATAGTTTATTCAAATTTGGGGGAGAGTGACATAATTAAATTATTATGCTTTAAAAATTTAATCGACTTAGGGGAATAAAGTGAATTAGCGACATAATTAAATAATTGTCATTTAATTAATCAGGATGAATAAAGTTAGATTAGAACTTAATTAAATAAATGTAATTTATTTAATTTGTCGAAAATGATGAAAAAGTGAATTAATTAAATAATGTCGTATTATTCAACTAATAGCAGGAATTAGGGTTTCAAGACTTTATTAAATAAAAATGTATTTGTTTAATTGGTCAAAAATGATGAAAAAGTGAATTAATTAAATAATATCGTATTGTTCAATTAATAGTGCTTGATGTTGACTTAGAAATTAGGGTTTTTCCTTATGTAAATGATGATTTGAAGATGAATTAATTAAATAATGTTAAATCACTTAATTAATAGATGGATATGAGAAATGATAATTGTAGACACTAAAAAATGTCCTAAACGATATCATACACTTGAAACAGGTTTACTAACATCATTTCCTCTTTAAACCCATCCTTCTTTTGCTTAATTAATTAAATTAACCTAGCTAATTTAATTAATGACATCATTTTCGTCAATTAACTTAATTCATCAATTTAGGTTAATTCATTCCCCCTTCACGCTAACATTTCATCTCATTAAGTTAAATAAATCAAAACATTTAATTTAATTCCCTAAGTCATCTTATTTAATTAAATAACCCTAAGTTATTTAATTAAATATCATTTCATCTCTCCCCCCCATTTATTAAATTATTTAATTTAATAAATATCACTTTAATTCCTCTAAATCCCATAATTGCATGATTAAACCTTGTTTAATTAGCAATTAAACTATTTTTTCTCTAAAAGGGGAATATTCCTTATCCCCTTTTTGCACAATTAATAATTTCTTTTAATTTGAAAAAAAAAAATTATCCTCACCCAAATGAATATTCAAAAAATATTCTTATTCCTCCATCATTTGAAATAGGGATATTTTCACTTAGCTTCTAATGCAAGTTTTAACCTTTAACCTTTTGAACAAGTCACCTTTGACCTATGTGAGTAGGTCAAAAGTGTGTTTGTTTGAAGCAAATGTGAGCCCTTGATTAAATCCCATCATGCATTCTCATCTATTGATGATAATCTGTGATCCATGCCTCTTTTTCCTTTCATCTTTGACCATTAATTGATCTTTTTTATCTCAACCCTCCATTTCTCATTTGCTCAAAATTCTATAAATAAAGCATTATTTGGAGACAAATGGATCCATCTTTCAATTGCAAACTTATGTTGTTGAATTCACTTGCATCTGCACTCACAATTTACTCACTTTTAGCTTGTTTTAGTTTATTTCTAATTGCATAATAGCTTAAAAGCATCCATTAATGGCTTCCATGCATCCATCTTAGCTTGTATATGAATTAGGGTTTCCATCTTTTAGCTTATAATTAGCTTAGATTAGCTTAACAAATGCATAATTAGTTTATTTTTAGCATAAAATCATGTTAACTTATCTTGCATCATGTTTAATTTAGCATAAATTAGGTTTTCATCATTTTATCACAATGGTTTCATCGATTCTCTTCCATAGAATCAATTGAAACAAGCTCACTAATCATAGAATTAGAAAAATGTCATTGTTCCACATCAATACGACACCAATTCCAAAACATGATAAGTTTCAAATGGGTTAGAGTAGGAATTTAATTATTTTTGTAGTTCGTAATTTTCAGTTGCAATAAAAGCATAAATTTAACTTTTCAATTTGAATGATCTTGTTTGGTAGATTGAGGTTTAGTGGATAAATTGTGCTTTGATTCATCATGGATAAAGCGCAATCGACCCACCCTGACAATCCTCATCACATTTTGGCTCTAGAGGGAGGGCATACCGTTAATTTAACCATTTTTAGCTTGAATTCCATTTTGTGCTTATTTTGCAGGATATAGCGACGACCAAATCATAAACAATGACGCACTTTGAAGAGCATCGCCATATAGCAACGCCATTGCAATTTGAAACACCGACGTCAATTAAATACACCAATGCTAATTTAAATATGGTGACGTGGATTTAATATAGAGGTATCAAAAATTGCAAATGATGACGCCCCCAAATTTCAAAACATGACACTACCATGTGCAACAATGCCCAACAAAATTGTGACCCTATCGTGCTCTTTGTTTTTGCTACAGAGCAACGCCCATTTTCACCAGAGTGACACCCAGAGTTCAAATTGTGATGCTATTGTGTTCAGTGACACCCAACCAGGGTAAGAAATTTTACGATCATTTTTTTTTTACATATGCTTTAATTTCCTTGATTTATCTAACCACTAATGCACTTCTGATTGTGTTATGGTTGTTAGACTAACAGGGTTTTGTAGGTTGAAAAACATGGAGCTAAAGCGATGAAAGATTCCCAATATTGAAATTCTATGATTGTAAAAAGCATTTAACGCTTTGGGGCAATCATAACCCAACGTTCATGCTTTCTTCTTTATGCTTTACGACAACTAAATTTCCATTAGGTTTTAAAAACTTACAATATTAGGACCAACTAGCTTTCTATAAGGGCTTAAAATTCATTTTCAAAGTTGGCTAAAATTGAACCCTCATTATTATTTTTTGGGTTTAAAACGAATGCACAAATGGGATTAAAATTGAACCCTCACATCATCATTTTACTTTGGGTTTAAAATTGAACAAGACAACTTAACATTTCATTTGGTGCTTAAAATGAACTCATCACTGCTTTGAGGGGTTAAAATTTACAACTGTTTGCTATGTTTTGTGATTTACACTTTTTTTATTGAATGTGTATGCAATTTTCTCCCACCATTTTGCGACCTTGAGAAACATAAACATTCCTTAACACTTTGTATAATCACCTACATCTTTCAATTTGGATTAAAACTGAACCCCCTTTGTGAGTGTGAGAAAAAGGTATAGTGTGTGTTCTCTCTTTGTTCATACGAATGAAGATGATCAAACTACGGATGTACTTCCTTGCTATTGTTCACCTTTAGAGGGTTTTCCTCCCTACTTCGAAAGGAGGGAACGACCCAAGTGGTAACGAGCTAAAGCCAAGCTCTTTCAAACCATGATATAAATGTGTGGTTGCTGCAATGAAAATTGTGATCAATGGGAAGCGGTACATGATAGCTCTCCCCTAGTATCTTTATGATGCGTAAAGCCCTTTTTCTAATGGTTGGGAGACCTCTTGACAGAGTTTATCATTGCACCCCCTAAACTAGAAGCTTTTACTATGAACCCTTGTTTGGAAGCCAAAAATCTTTAATATTTGTTGGTGCAAGAATTGTTGTTCTGAAGCCACCCCACATTTGTACTATTCAATAGTAGAAATAAAAAAAAAATCCTTTTGATCTATAGATTTTAAGGATTTTGAGATTTGGTGGTCTCGAGAAGTGTGTGCCATGGAGGGGAGCCAGTGTCGCCAAATCTCTAACAGTCCGCATTATTTAGTGTTTGGAGAAATCCAAGTGATGACTCAACAAATATAGCCATTTCGAACCTAGGGTTGTGATGATTGTGAGTTAGTTTAATACTTTGCTTGGTTCCAAAATGATGCAAAAACAAACATTCACTATCTTTCTCAAAATTTGAAACACTTTGGCCTAAATATGGGTACCTCTTGAAAAAAAGGCCTTGATATTGCTGCTTGTCCTAAGGATTTTGTCCTTGGAGATTTCTAAATATCTTGACTTATATCAAAATCCATATTTTCCAAATACAACATAGACAATTATTGCTTCAACCTCATGATTCTCACAAAATGGACATTGTGAAAGTTATAGTGTTTTTGACATAAACATTTAGTTTGAAAACTTAATCCAGACAAGTGATTGTGGTAAAATAAACTCATTAAGCAAGATAAGTTGACAAATGAACCCCACATGACTATTTGGAGACCGATTGCTCTCGTTGAACAACATGATATTCCAAGTGCTATAATTCAACCAAACTTTGAACTCATTAACAAAGAACGAACTGATCTCATTAGTAGTTCGAGAAGCATCACTTTTGAAACAAAAGAAACAAATGCCCAGTGGAGAAACACAATAACCATTTTAGATGAAGAAGAGGAACAAGTTGATATTGAGGCTAGAAGGGCCACATTACCACCACCCACGTGGTAATAAATATATTCCTTTCTTCCATAAACTTTAACTATTTCTACATGATCTCACGTAAAATCAGGATCCCTAAAGTAAGGTCTACAAGTCATCATTTTAGACTTAGGCATATCAGTCCAAAATCTCTCAAGAAACATCTTTTAACACTTCACAAGAATAGAGACAAGTTGGTAGAAAACTTCTACAAACACGTTTCAAGAAATAGTCTAGAACTATATGCATTCTTTTGGAGTCAAATCCTGGTCTTTTTCATGATATTGAACTCCTCTAAATGATCCATCACACAATCAAAATGGGAAGATCTCCATCTCGTCATTGTAAATGTAGATATCATAGTTCATAGTTTAGTAGGAAGTGGGATTCGATACTTTATCGCAATCGTTACCACTTGTTAAGAAACTTTTATGCTCGAGCTAGGAGGAACCGGGCAGGTCTAAACATTCCCATCCATCCTCTCATCTAAATCAATATTGGGTCTTTAGGATTTGAACATTTTAGAGGTCTAGCATCATCATTCTCACTACCTTGGTCTTGTCAAAAACAAAGGTTCGCTTTAAAGTCAACATTGGGTCAAACATCTCACTCACCTCTTCATTCAAATTTCATCTTTCACTTCATCTAAACTTTGCAAAATTTCAAATACACCAATATATTTCGACTTAAACATCAATCAAACCAACCTCTAACTTAGCTACTTTGTATGTGAAATGTATCCAAGTTCATTAGCATCCTTTATCCTAACATCAAAACATCAAAACTTAAGTCAAAAGTGTTGTCCCAAAACATTTGCAAAGATCACTTCCCACATCACCCATATTTTCACCCCCCATTATCATTGCTCTGAAAAGACTTAGAGCGTCCCTTTTACCTGGATTTGAGTCAACTAGAGAGTTCAAACATCACAAATCACAACATAACTCTCCCATAGGTGACATAAAATTTATGGTAAAGACAAGATCACAACACATGAGAATCATGGAGAAAATCAAAATTACATTTACCTCAAGTGATCCAAATCCTTTAGAATTTTATCCTAGAAGTCATGTTACCCCATCACAACAACCGTCATCTCCTTCAGGACCATATGAGATTGAATATGTCACAAATAATCCATTTGAACTTACTAGGGAGAAAATTATGGAACATCAAGCCTTTGAAAATGTAGCTCCAATTTCCCCATCCTTTGTTGCGCAAAATTTGACACAAAGCTTCACAACTCCATCACTAGGGCTAAATCAAACATCTACTCCTATTCTTGCCCAAGACTTTGGTCCAACTCTTCCATTTGAAAGTAGTACACTTATGGGCACCCTTGACACTAATCCCCCACCTCCAACAACCACTTGGAAACCTACCTTTGGTGCTCCTCTTGTTCCCAAAGATCCTAAATATCCATACACACCTCTTGAACTTCATTATTTCACAACCACTTTGACATATTAGGGACACCCTTCTTCGTCTGCACCCATGACTACCACAAGTGTGCCCACCATCACGCAAAGCAGTATCGACCAAGTATCTCAAAACAAAACATAAGGGGATGTCAATACCATACCACAGAGCCAACCCTTAATGCAAATAGGGACATATTTATCCAACCCTCTATTGGGTTCATCTATACCATTAGTTTCACAAAGCATATCTACCTCATCCACTATCAATCCACCTCAAAGCAATCCCTTGGTTATGAGTTCTGTCAACCCAGGAAGTACCTTGATCATGAATACCTTGTTTACATCTTTGGCACAAGGCAATCCTCAAGACATGGGACAAGGAAATCTTTTTAATTAATGGACTCAAGGTTCTAGTGTGTCATTTCCATCACAAAATTTAATGACATTGTCTTCATCATTCCCCACTATCCTCTTTGTCGTGCCAAATCAATTAGGACCTCAAACTTACATTCCTCCATCTTCATCTACTAACTTATAAGGAATGTTAAATCAAGGGAACCCTCCACCTCTCATTAGCAATCCACTACCCACTCAAAACATCACCATCCCCAATGCATCACAGATGTCCCAATCATCTGATCCTACATTGCAAGTGCATGCCCTAGCTTTACAACAAGCTTACTAGCAAGCTCTCCAACAACAATGAGTAGCACAACAACAACAAGCAGCCTTAGCACGACAACAACATCAAGCTCAACAAGCAACCTTAGCAAAACAACAACATCAAGCTCAATAAGCAACCGTAGCACAACAATAACATCAAGTTCAAAAAGTAGCTTAGCACAACAACAACATCAAGCTCAACTAGCAGCTTTAACACAACAACAATAGCAAGCCCCACGAGCAGCTTTAGCATAGCAACAACAGCAAGCCCTGACGATGTAACAACAACAAGAAGCCTTACCAACTCAACAATATGCCCAAAAACAATAACAATCAAGTTCCTACTATAATCCTCGACATAACATCATCAATCCAAACGCGTTAGGAACATATACATCAATACCGCAATCACCCTTACTAAATCTCACACCACCATACACCCCATACAACACCTTATCATATCAAAATCCTCCATTTAACTCATCTTCCATCCCACCATATGTTCCTCAACCAAACCCGCAAGATGATCTAGCATCATAATTCAAGGTGCTATCACAAGAAATACAAGACCTTCGATTGGGTAAGACAAAGAAGCCCCATACACATAATCTCTGTCCCTATCTATTTGATTGAAACATTGCAATGGTACCATTCCCTCCAGGTTTTGAAATCCCCAAATTCGACAAATACAAAGGGAGAGGAAGTCCTATCAATCATATCAAAGAATTTAACATAATGTGTATGGAGGTAGCCTACAATGATTCATATCTAATGCACCTCGTCACTCGAAGTTTAATAGGTCCTACAATGGATTGTTTTTTCATCTACCTCCTAGCATTCAAAGCTTTCTAAGAAATCACTGATAAATTCATCAATCACTTCTCCTTTAATCTTGATATGGACGTCAGTCTAGAGGAACTGTATACTCTTAGACAAAACAAAGGAGAATCTTTTGCCAATTTCTTGCAATGATGGAGACTGAGAGCTAGTAAAGGCAAGTGGCCTCTTCTCAATGAACAACAAGTGGGAATCATCATAGCTAATCTACACCTCGATCTATCTTTCCATTTGAAAATGTAGTGCATCACATCATATGACGAGCTTGTCCCTAGAGCCCTTAACATCGAAAGAGCTCTAATCTCACAGGGAAATACTCAAGCTTACAAAGACAACTGTCCCTCAACTAGTTCGAACAAGAAACCTCTTGTCTAGGCAAAGAACAAAAATGTAACTAATGACAGTGTGGTAGATGCTAAGGTCATACTAAGTGCTCCTAGAACCAACAACAATCAAGTTGCCAACATCCAATCGATGGTACAACAAACAACACCTCCTCAGAACAATCACATCAATAACACCGACATGTAACAAAGGCGAACCGCTAACAAGAACAACTATCCCAAACACAAGTACACATAGCTATCGGAACCTATCGAAACAATCATTAAGAAGTTGGTAGAGTTAAATCTAATAACACTTCCCAACTTTGAAAACTACCAAGAACCACAAGAGAAACCATCCTGGTATAATGAGCGCGGTCTTTGTGACTTTCACAAAATCAAAGGACATAAAACAACAAACTGCATGAAACTTAAGAATATCCTTCAATATCTTATAGAGAATGACACCTATTTGTTGAGGTACCAGTTGGGAATCAAGATCTTAAGATATATAAGAACCCTATGTTGGATCATAACAAAGCAAACAACAACAGAAAAGCTAAGGATTACACAAATGTACAACATACCTACTCCAATGTAGTTGCTTCCTATGATAGCATCATTACTATCGTCACCATCAAAGGAGCTAGTGAGGAATGTGGAGTCACCACAAGATGTGGTAAAATAACTGTTCAAGGAGTCCCATCTCAATCTAGGATGCAACCTACTTTGCCCGCATCTAATCCTAGCAAGTACAATCTTCTAAATCAACTTAAGTAGACCCCCGCATAGATATCAATTTTAGAACTCTTAAGGTTATCCCCCGCACATAGGGAAATACTGGAGAAAGCCTTATCCAAGTCATCCATCCCTAAGGATATTAATACCGATCAATTTCAAGCTATGGTAGGCCATATCACCATCTTCTCACCTTCTCCGAGCAAGACCTACCATCGCAACTATCTCATAACTGTGCTTTACACCTTGAGGTTATCATTCATAAAAAAAAAAGGTCAAAAGAGTCTTGGTAGATGGAGGTGTTGGTCTGAACATTTGTACCCTTCAGTTGATCAAACATCTAGGCTATTCAGAAGATACTATTGAGAAAGGAAAGAGTACCACCATTAAAGCATATGACAACCAAGAACGGGTATCACAAGGAATCATTGCACTTCCCATCTAAGTGGGATCTCTTATTGCATAAACTACATGCCAAGTACTTGATCTTGATCTTCCCTATAACATCCTACTTGGACGACCATGGATCCATGCTCTAAAAGTTGTAGCCTCAACCTATCATCAATGTGTGAAGTTTCCTTTTGAAGGTAGAGAAATCACTATCCATAGAGATCTTGAGCCTTTTTACTACTGCAAAAGTCTTAAAGCCAAGTTCTATAAGATATCCCAAATACCCAATAATGATGAAGGGCCTACACCATCAAGCTCATTTATTGATCCAATATCCCTAGCCTCTACCTCAACAACAAAAATACCCATTGTGCAGAGTATACCCGACGCCAAAGCAATGATCTAGGATGATGGTTATGTAAACTACAAACTACTGAAAGACACCTTTGTCTTAGGAGAGTTACCTATTTATCCTCAATCTCATGGGAAACCCACATCTAGCACCAAATAACTCAAAACAATTAAGATGGTAGCTACTACCTTCACCAAGTGGGGGGATTTGAATCAAGAAGATGTCAATGAGGAAGATATCTCTAAACTTCTCTATCAAGATGAACAACATGTCCCTGTTCTTCCCATGGAAGATGACAACAAAGGTTTGTAGCTGATGAAAAGTATGGGATATAACAAGAATGAGAAGCTAGGATAAAATGACAATGGTTTGCTCGAACCCATCATTCCTGAGAAACGATTAAAGCATCTTGATCTAGGTTGTACTACTAGCAAGGTCACACTTATTGGCAAAGGTACTTCTGCTAAATGGGTTGAGGCTTCCTCTTGGTTACCTACATCACGTGATACAACCTTAGATGAATCCCCTTGATGTTGCTAACCTATTTGAGAACAACACCCTCTTTATGATATCCATAACATCCTTTGTCCCAAGCAACCAACCAACTGAAATACGCCTAGTATACCCACAACTTATTGACATGGACCAACAAGGACCATTGATTCTAGATTTATTCAAAAACTGATGAAGTGATATCAAAACTCATGGGACTCCGTAACAACTCATCATGGGCAGATCACAAAGCAGGCTTTGACATAGAGCTCGACATAGGAGCATACTATGGGGAGACGATTGAATCCTTTAGTCACAAAATTAATGAAATGCAACTAACATGTAGATTCTTGAGTGAAAACCACCTAGTGGCACTCTCTGATCCTAAAATAGTAAAAACAAAGGATGCATTCGACGATAAAAACCTCTTCGAGGCACCCAAGGATGAGGGATTTAATCTCTCCCTTAGTGCAATGCATCCAAAAAATTATGCAGTGCTAGCAGAAAAAGCCACTCCAGTCAATGTGGGAATAGAAGAAGCACCTAAGATCACTTTCTATGCCAAATCATTGTTGGATGAAGAACAAAATAATCTTACAACATTCCTCAAAGAGCGAAGAGCTAACTTTGCATGGTCATACACATATATGCCAGGCCTTGATCCAGAAGTGGTTGTACATCACCTAGCATTTTATCTTGAAGCCAAGCCAATTAAGCAGAAATTAAGGAAGATGCATCTACAAATAACACTCTTGGTCAAACTAGAGTTACAAAATCTTCTTAATGTTGGATTTATCTAACCAATAGATTATCCTTAGTGGGTTTCAAACCTGGTATCAATCTTAAAACCCATTGGGGGCATCAAAAAATGCACTGATTTAGAGGCCTAAACAAAGCATGCCCAAAGGATGATTTCCCTCTTCCTAACATCGATCTCATTGTAGACTTAATAGTAGGGCATGAAATGCTATTACTCATGGATGGTTTTTCAAGCTATAATCATATCATAATCACCGAGGAGGATCAACATAAAACTGCATTCACTTGTCCATGGGGAACCTATTGCCAAAATGTGATGCCATTTGGGTTAAAGAATGCAAGAGCAACCTATCAAAGAGTAATGACCCTCGTCTTTCATTACATGATCCAAAAAATAGTTGAAGATTATGTGGATGATATTTTGAAAAAATCAAGGAAGAGAAGTGAGCACATACAACTCTTAGGACCTATTTTTGACAAGCTTGAAGAATACAAGGTACAACTGAATCCAAAAAAGTGTGTTTTTGGGGTCACATCAGGGAAACTCCTTGGCTTCATCATTTCACAAAGAGGGATAGAAGTTGATCCAACAAAGGTAAAATCCATTCTAGATATGGAACCACCACAAACACTAAAGAAGATGAGAGGGTTACAGGGAAGATTGTCGTCCATCAGAAGGTTCATAATACAACTATCAGATGAAATCCACCCCTTTTCGCATCTTCTCCATAAAGGGATAACCTCAAGTGGCATGAAAAGTGTGATAAAGCTTTCCAATAGATCAAAGATTGTATATTGACACCTCTATTGCTCATGCCACCAATACCAAACAAACCCTTGATCCTATATATCTCAGCAACATCAGCAGCACTAGGAGCTCTTCTAGCACAACATGATGAAAATGGAAAGGAAAGGGCTATCTACTATATTAGTAGAACCTTGGTGGGCCATGAGATGAACTATTCACCCATTCAAAAGGCAACCCTAGCAGTTGTTTTTGCTTCACAAAAGTTCAGACACTACATGCTATCGCATCAAATCAAGCTCATTGTAAAGACCGATCCACTCAAATACATGTTATCCAAAACAACTCTCACAAGACGAATGGCTAAATGGGTCATGATCTTAACAGAATTTGACATAGAGTATGTGGAGCTCAAGGCAATCAAAGGAAAAGTGATCATAGACCAACTGGAAAAAGCAACCATCTATGCTAAGAACCCCTTGGTATCTAAATTCCCTGACAAATCAGTGTTCCTTATCAATCTCACAGCTCAGTGGAAGATGTACTTTGATGGATCATTCACCCAACATGGATCTGGAGCAAGAATTCCTTTCATCACCCCTCAAGGTGATTATATCCCAAAGTCATATAGGTTACCATTTCCCTGTACTAACAACATTGTTCAATATGAAGCCCTAATCATAGGTCTAAGGATAGGAGTTTAGTGGCAGATTCAAGAGATGAAAGTATATGGAGACTCACAGTTGGTTATCAAACAAGTTAATGAAAACTATCAAACCAAACACGAAAAGCTTACTCACAAGAAAATGGTGGAGAATCTCAAGGATCTTTTCATAGACATAACTTTTGAGCAGATTCCTCACATGAGAAATAGAGCAACATATGTCATGGCAACAATTGGATCACTGTTAGACACGTCAAACAACATCCTACAATGTGAATTATTGGTAGAAAAACTTCCTGTACCAACTTTTGAAATCCTTGAATCTAAATTCGCATGCATCATTGTTGGTCTTGGATCCCCATGGTATCATGACATATTTATCTATCTTAGCAGAGGAACACTCCCATTTGATATCACCCTAAACTTTAAAAATACCTTTATCAAAAAGGCATCTCGATTCATGATCCTAGGTGATACCCTTTACCGACGAAGCATCAAAGGGACATTACTACGATGTCTCAACCAAGAGGAAGCCTTAACTACTTTAACAAAAGCACACAATGGCATATGTGGGTCCCATTCTAGTGGTATGACATTAGCTAAGAAACTGTTGAGGATGGGATACTATTGGCCAACCATGGAAAAAGAAGCTCATCAGTATGTGTAGAAATGTCTCCAGTGTCAACAACATGGAAATTTGATCCATGCCCCAGTTCAAGAGTTGCAACCCATGATCACACCATGGCCTTTTTCGTAGTGGAGACTTGACCTCATAGGAAAAATCACTCCAACTTCATCCAACGACCACAAGTTTATCATAACCACCACTGAGTACTTTACTAAGTGGGTTGAAGCCATTCCTATGACATATATAACAGGAAGAAAATTACCAAATTTACCCTGAACTACCTAATTTGTCGTTATGTTGTTCCAGAAACTCTCATCTTAGATAATGGAACACCCTTTAAGAATCAAGATGTGAAAGAGTTATGCCAAAGATTCAATATCCAACACCAGTTCTCTACCTCGTATTATCCCTAAGGCAATGGCTCGATCGAGGCTACAGACAAGACTATCCTAAAAATCTTGAAGAAAACAGTTAGTGAAGTTGGTCGTGACTAGAATTTACAGCTGAATCTCGCTCTTTGGGCTTATCAAACCAGTATCTGCACACTGATAGGTGTAACCCCTTTCTCCCTGGTATATGGATCAAAAGCCATCTTGCCTATTGAATTTGAGCTCCCATCATTGCGAGTGTCACTACCAAACCTGGTCATTGAGGAAGAATACAGAGTATCTCGATTGAATGAACTAGAATTCTTGGATGAGCATCATCTTGATCCCCTTAATCACTTGCAAGTATATCAAAACCAATTGAAACAAAGCTATAACAAGAAGATAAAATGTCGATCATTCCAGGTAGGGGATCTTGTCTTGAAGCAGAATCAGAAGAACCTTCTAGATTAGGACAATAAAGGAAAGTTTGAACCTAACTGTTTGGGTTCCTTTGTCGTCACAGCTAGCTATGGATCAAAAGCATACCAATTGTCAACACCTTAAGCTGAACCCTTGTAGGATCCAACTAACATCTTGCATCTCAAAAAAATTTATGCCTAGTCTTGAAGGGTATAAATCAAAAAATACAAAAAAATCAAAAAATGATCAAAATCCAAAAAAATGAGAAAAAGGATTGAAAAAGTAAAGAAAAAAAAAACATCCTCTAATGAAAACCACTTCGGCGGTGCTTTGGAAAAGTACCTTGGTGAAAACCTAACAAGTAGGCGCCTTACATAAATAGAGCATCTCCATATATTCTTTGGCTCTTTTGTTATATCATTCTTTGCACTACCATTCATCGCCTATCTGCGTCCTTCTCATAGCTTTATATTGTGAAGTATCGCAACTCTTTAGCACTACTTGGCATATCCCAAATGTCAGTTTGTCCTGCCTTTATTAAAGTAGTCTAACATGTCATGTTGGGGAAACTTTGTTACAGATAATATCAGGTTCTCGTATATCTTGAGGTCATCAAAAATCTTATCTCGAGAATCCCAAAAACATTCATAAACTCTTATCTCAAAAATCCAAAAACATTTGTAAAATCTTATCTCGAAAACACCAAAAACATCTTTAAAATGTTCATAAAAAAATCCAAAAACATTTGCAAAATCCTGTACATCTAAAATCCAAAAATATTTAGAAAATTGTAAAGGCAAAATCCAAAACATTCGAAAAACATAAAAAACCTTAAAAAGGTCAAACATCAAAAATCCAAAAAGTGGTACCCTTGTCGAACTACGTTGTCTCTAAGCTTGAACGTAGGCAAGGCCATCATTGATGTGCCCTCGAGACACCCTAGGTCATTCCTTTAGGAGTCCTTCATAATAAATTGACTTTTCCATCATGGTTCATATCTCCATCTTGTTAATAGGTCAAGTTAGTCAAACTACGTGGTCTTTGTGTGTATAACGTAGGCAAGGATTATCTTTGATTAGCCCTTGAGACCCCTAGGATAGGTCTTTTAAGTTAGGTTCTTGGTCAAAATTCTCAAAAATCCAAAAACATCCAAATATCAGAAAATCCCCAAAACATTAAAAATACAAAATACAAAAACATTTGAAAATTAAAAATCCAAAAAAAATAGAAAACATTTAAAAAACCCTAAACAGCCTCATATAATATGAAAAATCCTAAACATTCACATAAACTTTCAAGAAGACCAAAAACAACCTCAAAACATTTTCAAAATACCAAAAACATTAAAATATTCTAGAAAATCCAAAACCATCCATCCCATCTCGCTTTCACCTGCAATAAAATTTCACCTATAATAAATTGATCATCACCTTCAACCTTTGGCAAAACAAATAGAAACAAGCATAGTAAGTCATAAAGTGAGAACCTAATTGTCAAAATCTAAAGTCAAAATCATAGGTAAATATGTCAGCAAAGTTTATATCAATGGCTCATCTTAGCATCATCATCCTAACATCAAACAACCTCTGATCAACATGTTGTAGGATGAATCCTTCTTGCGATGGACATCAGTATCATATATCACCCTAGCTAAATTAAACCAGGCAAGAGATATGGATAACACTGACCGTTTGTCTTTGATCTTTTCTTATGATTTATCTTAATGGCCCATTCCGAGGACATCTCAATGATTTCTATTAAAAATGATTTAGAGAGAAAGGAATGGGGCATCAATCATTATATTTCGTTTGTTATGCTTTTGGAAACTCTTGTAAAATAATCTTGGCGCATACGTGCTTGGTTGTGTGTAGGAAGGTCGTTTAGGGTATGTTGTTGACTATTGTGTATGCTTTGGTCCAATATATTCTAAGCTTCTAACTTGCATTCCAACGAGGTTTTTGTATATCAAGATGTGAACAAGAACTATCCTATTTGTTTGCCGAGTCAAATTCCATTACACTAGATACAATGTCATCCTTGTTATTAATACCTTGATGCATCGTATCTAGGTGTTATATCAAACAATAAGGAACGACAAAAAATCCTGATCTTGAAGTGTGAACAACTCATTGTCCTGCATTTCATCCTCATTTTGCATGTCTAGTCACCATCTCTAATAAAGTCTTGATGGATCATGGACTTGTTGGATCTTTTGAAGTAATCATCAAAATCAACGGTCATTAATTCTTTATTCTTTTATCTTCTCTCCATGCTAACTTGGTATCATAATAGTTAACAAAAACATCATCAATGCATCCACCCTGCATCCACAGACCATCAACATACTTGCATCTCATAATCATAGCATAATCATAAAACATCCATCAACAAAATCATTGCATATCACATCATACATTCTGTATTATCATTTGAGTTGTAGTGAATAATATATATTTGTTATTCTAAGCATCTTAAATCGTTGCGTATCATAAGTATTTGCATTCATACGTCCATATGCATACATGATCATCTCATAAAATGCATAGAAAATACACAAAAAGAAATGCATCCACATCATTTGCATCACATATCATTCATTCCATAGCATATCATGAAAAGATACTGAAAAAGAACATAACATTGCATCCATCCATATCATGATCATCGCATATCACATAAGCACAAGTAAAGTGCATCTATACATTATCAACTATAAGCATCTCATATCATATGCATTCGTAAACATGAAATAAAGTGAGGACATCACATCATATAGAATCCATATTTGTATCATATATATATCAAAAAATGAATGTCATGGTACAAAATTTGGATAAGTGTATGTATAACAATTATAAGTACAATATCCACGAGGCTATCAAAAAGGAGCCCATGAATGTATATCCGTGGTAAAGAATGGGGCAGCAAAATCAAAAAAGTGTTTATACATAAAAGCTAGCCCTGATGGTTGCTACCCTCTCTGACTTGCCTCTCAGGTTGATCCTCAGTTGTCGATTGTGCATCACTATGTTGCAAAAAATTAGGCTGTCTAAGTGCTTGCGGTACATCTTGGTGGTAATGCTGCCTATAGTATGTAGCTTCTGTCATGGGCCTCTTAGTATAATCTTGCTAAAACAATCTTTCCATGTGTGGCCACCATCATAGCCTCTATCTGCTGGCGTCAAGGCAACCTCTTGATCCCTCTTTGTAGTCATGACATGTACCCGTTGTAATACCTAATCTCTCTTGGCCATGATGCCTACAACCTGCTATTGTGCCTGGTCTCACTCAACAATAATAGTCAAAATCTACTGGTTCCCACTCACCAATTAAAATCTACACCTACTGCTGTAGCTGTTGTATCTATGCATCTCTGGCATTTTGTGGTGGTGGCGGCACTACCTACTGCTGAACTGGAAGCTACTAAGGAGTCTATTTTCCAACCGGTGGAGCCTCCATAAATTTTCCATCCTGGCCATCCTAGCCACCCTATTCCTGTCCTCTACCTCTGATCCCCCTGCCTTTGGGTCTCCCTCATGGAGGAGCACCCGCTGGATCTGTCAAACGTCATGGAGGTGTGAACCAAGCATCATAAGTAGGCATAGTTTTTGCTACCACCTAACCCTAATCATAGGCCCAAGGCTGAGTTGCTAACTGTCTGAAACTCTCAACTTCCTCGAGAGTTGGAATGGTCGTTCCCCATGTGGGAACCTCTTGGGCCAACCTAGCAAAAATGGCCCTGTAAGTGTCATTTGGTATGTCTTATGACCCCCCAAACTACCGAGCCACCTTGTCTGGTAAATATCTTTCGATAATGTGTACTCATGACCCTGCATATATCTTTCGATAAACTTGTTTGTGAGTATTTATTTTATTATATAGATTATTTTTATTATGGATTATTTTATGGTAAGGCATTACATAGGTATCATAGCGCTAGGTTTCAACACTGGGAGCTCTGGGGTGAAAGCAAAATTGTCTTAAATAATTTGTTTTGATTGTGTAGGCAAAAAAAAAATGTCGGTGAATCAACCTGGCCAACCTGTAGAACCAATGGATCAAGGGCCACAAATACTTCAAGCTATACAAAATTTGGTAAATGTGTTACAAGAAAGGTTACCAATGCCAAACCAACCTCATAATGTAGAACACCATTATGTGCCTCGAGAATGAAGTAGAAGTCCCCGCCATAATGAAACAAAACATGTTGAGGAAGGAGAGTCAGGATATTACCCTCCACCCCTTGTAACAACCAGGCCATTGGGGGGGATTGCGGTGGATATGGACAAGATTATACAAAATTTTCTTTGATTGCAGCCACAACAATTTTTTGAGTCTACGGATGGATTAGAGGTTGAATCATGGTTAATAAGTCTTGAAAAGAACTTTGCATTGAAGATCTATGAAAGTAACCTTAAGGCCAGATTGGAAATTCATCTACTTAAGGGGAGTGCAGATACCTGGTGGCAACAGTTGGAGAGGAAAAGACACTTAACCCCTGAAAATGTCACTTGGGAAACCTTCTTAGAGGCCTTCAAAGAGAGATGCATTTCAGAACATTTATGGCAATGAAAAATAGATGAATTTCACGATCTCCAACAAAGAGGAATAACTATAGCACAGTATGAGGAAAAAATCCTTGAGTTGTCACAATATGTGGATTACATTTAGGATGAGAAGCTTATGGTAAACTGTTTCATAAGGGGACTAAATCATAATATAGTAGGACCAATTCACTTATCTAAGACCACCACTATGAAATAGACAATTGAGAAAGCACTTATTGCAGAAGAAATACAATTGAGACGTCAGGACCAATCATAAAGTTCATTCTAGCGTCATAACCGCAACTAGTTATGTTCTTCTAGGGATGGAAATAGATCGACTTCCTACTCTTCTGGACCATCATAGTCATAGCGGAATAAAAAAGCTAGATCCTCACCAGAAGGATTAGGCAGGTCATGGAAAAACCCCACTCAGAGAGGAGATAAGAGGAATTAGACACAAAACAATGAAGTAGCTTTTACACAAAAAAATACTCGAGGAAATCATATTAGTACCGATAGATCATTTTTTCAGTCCAATTCAAATCGCACTTGTTACAATTGTGGTGGTAAGGGACACTTTGCAAAGGAATGCCTGCATAATAAGATAGTTTCAGGAGTCCAACAGTTAGCAGTATCCGAACCTCTTGTGGGTGATATTGGCAAATCTCATTGAGTTTTTGTAGCAATAGAAAACTAACAAGTTGATCATCAAGCATCAGTCATAGAGATTCTCAGAAAAATTGGTAAGGTTTTTGTATCCGTTCTTTTCGATTCAAGAGCAACAAATTCATTCATTTCCTCGTATGTAGTGGAGAAGTGTGGGCTTGTGGTTCCTAAGCAAAATCTGATTTGGGATGTGGAGTTAGCTTCCAGAGCTAGAATGTTAGTTAACTCTCTAGTTAGGGATTGTCAGTTAAAGCTTGGTTCACTGGTTACGAAAACAATTTTTTGGGTGATACCTTTGGGGTCTTAAAATGTAATTTTAGGCATGGATTAGATGAATGGTCATGAATCAAAACTAGATTATCGACACAAGTCTATTGTGTGTTTGGATGATCTGGGTAATAAGGTAGTTGTATCTGGAATCAAGAGACTAGTATCCCTTAAGATTGTTTTAGCATTGTAACTCAAAAGATGTTTGAGGAAAGGGTGTCAGTTCTTTTCTATTTCCATCAGTGACCAATTAGAAGAAAAACTTGACACTTCCTTGGAAGATCATGCTATTCTTCGTGAGTTTGTTGATGTGTTCCCACCTCAACTTTTGGGTATTCCACCTAAAAGGGAAATTGATTTCCACATAGACTTGGTCCCTGGAGCTTAACCAATTTCTAAGGCTCCCTATAGGATGACCACCCAAGAATTACAAGAACTTAAATTGTAGCTAGAGGAATTGTTAGAAAAAGGTCACATCCATCCCAGTGTATCACTGTGGGGTGTACCTGTTATTTTTGCTAAAAAGAAGGATGGAACTCTGTGGCTGTGCATAGACTATAGGCAGCTAAATAAGCTCACTATCAAGAATTGTTATCCCCTGTCGAGGATAGATGACCTATTTGATCAAATTCAAGGGGCATAATTTTTTCTCTAAGATAGACCTTAAGTTTGGATATCAACAATTGAGAATTACTGAGGTTGACATACATAAAACAACATTCCGCACAAGATATGGTCATTATGAGTTTACTGTAGTTCCCTTCGGGTTGACTAATGCACCAACAGTTTTCATGAGTCTAATGAATGGAGTTTTCCAAACTTTTCTAGATCAGTTTGTGGTCATTTTCCTTAAGGATACACTGATCTACTCACGCACCATGGAGGAGCATGAAGAACATTTGCGACAGGTGTTGTAGTGCCTGCGGGAAAATCAGTTGTATGCAAACATTGTTAAGTGTGAGTTTTTCCAAATAGAGATCCAATAGCTAGGACATGTTATTTATGGTGATGGTATCTTCGTGGACCCTTCCAAGATTCAGGCTATTTTGGAATTGCCTACTCCCACTAAGGTAGCCGAGGTCAGAAGCTTTATGGGTCTAGCCGGTTATTATAGACGGTTTGTAGAAGGGTTTCCCAAGATTGCACACCCAATCATGTCTCTCCAACATCAAGGAAAGTAATTTGTTTGGTCTGAGCAGTGTGAAAAAGTGTTCCAAATTTTGAAGGAAAAGCTTACTAGTGCACTCATCTTGGCTATTCCTGACCCTACTCGTGATCTGTAATTAGCGGTTTACAAATTCACTTATAAATTAATCCTAATTACAACATTTTCCCAATCCAACAGAATTGCGTGACTATGTTGTTTAACCGTTGAAATTACCAACTAGGTTCATTAACCTTTACAAAACTTAAGAAAGTTAACTAATTACTACAATGTTGTCATTAGAACTTAAATACCAAATTGAAAATACTGAAAAGGAATTAGAGAGAATGGAAGATAGGAGATAGAAGGATCAGACGAAGGTTGATAATAGAGTTCACTCGATTTGAGCTACGTCTTTGGGTCCGCTTCTCAATGTTGGACCACTTTATTAATGACGCCAAGCTTTAGCATGCCTTTTCACATCATCCAAGCTTCAAAATCCTGCACAAAATTCCTCACAATCTCTCTCACTATTACAATTTTTGGTGTATAATATCACCTTGTAATTCTTCTCCTCCAAAATTTCCACCTTCCTTCACAAAAGCATAAAAACTCTATATCTCCCTTACACTCTCACCCCTCCTTTTATACATAAAATAATGCCTTAATAAGGCCTTTAATCATAAAACAATAAATTAACCCCCCTCAACCAAAAATACCATTCATTTACAACCTCCTTTTGTCATTTGGTTTAAGTGGTTAGGGTGGTTTTTTAAACCACATATGGCATTTTCTAATAATTCGGCCTGAAACATTCTTTAAATAAAAACCAACTGCTATATATTCTAAACATTGTCAATGGTGTATCGGTGGGCACTTGTTTTAGCACCCGCATGGTTGGGAGTTCAACTCCCACCACTGCCATTTTAAACTCACCATTTAGAATTTGGAATAGTCTAAAACAATGCACTGTCGCATATGGTTTAAGAACCTCTATGTGGTCTAATGGTGGAGGCATTAGCTAGTGTGGAGGAGGTTAGGGGGCCGAACCCCCTAACAAACTTTTGTTGCACCGTTCAACCAATCGGCGATGAAGGAGGGTGCCACAGGGCATACCGAGAAGGTGCCACATGGCACAATGTCATTCATTGAAGAAACACAATCATTGCCACATCATCGCTGACTGAACTACCCGTTAGCTGCCACACAAGCATGCCATGAAGGTGCCACGTCACTTGTACAGATGGTTGACTGTACCCACCACATCATTGTACGGACAAAACGTGTCACAGTCTGATTGGTCCATGTCATTTGACCCTATTGCATCATCATGTTGACGTCATCACCTATACCATCTAGTCAAATGAGTCAACTAAGAACTTTGACCAGCCATATCTCGCGCATACGAGCTCCATTTTCAACGAAATGAATGTCATTGGAAACATCTCAACGAGCTCTTTGATTGGATGTCATTTCCAATGAATTTTGAGATGATCATTTTTTTGCCTCCCTTACGGCCTCAGGTATCAGTTTTGACCAAGCCTTTGACCGAGCATAATTCACACGTACGATCTCCTTTTGACGCGATTCAAGTTGCATCGGGATCGTGTCAGTGAGCTCTTTCCAATGATGTTGGTTTTGTTGGATTCTAAGACTGTGAAATTTTTTAGGTCTTTTGGATCCACCTGGATCATTCCTCCCCATTGAGCAACTTTTGGACCTCAAAAAGGTCTATTTTATGTATAATTTGAGCAAATTTTCACCCCACTTGCCTAGTATCATCTATCTTCCTGCTGAAATTTTGAGCATCTGACCCATCACAAACACAAAGAAGTATGAGATAGCTTTGTTGATACAATCAACTGCATGTTCATCAATATTCACTGTCACATTCATCATCCACATAACTAGCAAAATAACAAGAAACAGTGCAGAATACACTGATGTGAAGGAAATAGTATCAATATTTTGAACCTCTTGAATAGGAACATTATTAGAAAATGAAACATTCAAACCCTCTTTTACCACGTCTGGTTGAAGGCCTAACTCTGCTTGTAAGTGATCCTCACACTGTGCTATCTGTGACACCTTATCATGATTAGAATCACCATGCTTAGTATCACTAGTTGTTAAAAACATAAGCGTTAAAGTATTGCTTGCATTTACAATCATCTTCAAATGCCCTGTGTTTACAACAGATTTGTCATTCTTCATGTGATGAGCTCTAACACTGAATTCAATTCCATCCTTAAACAAACGATACCTATTATGTTCCTTGTAGAAAATGGATTTTCTATCATACAAATAAGGACTGCCTAAAACCATCCCACAAATGTCAAGCGAAATAACATCTAACTCTACCTCATCAACAAACTTGGATGTGATTGCAAATCAGAGTTTACACTGCTGTGACACATGTAGTCGAGCATTACCATGCACCCAACCCAATGGATATGGTTTAGGATGAGGAGATGTTTTTAATCCCAATTGCTTAACAACTTGTTCAGAGATTAAATTCACTTGTGATCCACTATCTATGAGTGTATCAATCTTACTTTGTTTTGCAATAGTCCTTATGTGAAACAATTCATTCTTTTTCATCTTGACAGGGACTTCATTACACTCCATAGAAGAAGCATGGGAACTAGTACTAGCAACAAGAACATTACCTATAATACCCACAATTGTTATCTTGGATTCGTCACCAAATTCTAAACCAAGGTCCTGCACGATAGCTATAGTCTTTTGCTTACCCTTTCAATCCTTGAACCACTTTGGCTTCTGATCAGGATGCAATTTCCAACGCTTCGCATCTTCGTGCCCTTCATTTTTGCAGTGTGAGCAATAAGGCTTTTCGTCCTCTTTCTTTGCAGTAGTTGTTCACTATGATTTATCTTTCCCTTTCTTGCTTCCTTTCTGCTTACTAGATTCCATCAACAGATTGTCATGGCTATTCCTTGAGCTTGTTTCCAAATGGATAGCTTGCACACTAACTTCATCAATGTTAATTGGATTAAACATAAGTATGGTATGTTTCAAACTCTCACGTAATCCACCTATGTACTTTAACAAAGTTTCTTGTGTGTACAATGGAATGCCCAAAATTAAAGCCCTCTTCCCAAACTCCTATGTATATTCTTGCACACTTTGTCCTTTCTGTTGTCTTAATGATTGCTAATTCATCATTGCTTTTTTCATGTGTCCTAATGGGTAATTTTTTTTTTAAGTGCATCTATAAACTCAAACCAAGAAGAAATGATTTTTCCATAACGACTTAGATCCTCCTGTGTTCTACTCTCCCACCAAATTAAAGTTGTGCATCCTAGGTGAAGAGTAGCTAATTGGATTTTTTGAGAATCCTCAGTAAACTTCTGAACTCTACAATAAACTTCAATTTACTTAATCCAATTATCTAGTTTATCTACATCTACATCTCCATTATAGATTGTAAAATCAAATTTAACATCTAGTTTTAACAAAGGTGTATTAGTTTGCACAGGTTGTTTCTTTTTAGAAGAGTTAGACAAAGAAGAAGAAGAGGATGAAGAGGATGAAGAAGATGAGGAGGATGGGGATGGAGGTTCAGGAGGGTCACCACCACCTCCTACTCCTTTACCTTTTTCTTCTTTCAACGAGGATTCAACTTCCTCCTCCTTCCTTTCCTTGCCTTCCTTTCTCTTCTTTCGTTCTTGCCTCTCTCAGAAAAGAACTTCCACCATTAACTTCATCTCGAGAAAAGCTTGTTGAAAGGCTTTTGGATTGAGCCCTGCAGCTTCGTGCTTAGTTACAATCTTTGACATATTCGGTGGAAAGGTCTTTCATTTTCTAATCTCTAGATTAAATTCTTCCAGTGCACCTTCTCCTTGCTTCAATTTCAACCTGGTTAACATTCACCACTTGCAATTTCCTGTTAAGCTGCTCTGATACCAACTTGATATGTAGTTAGCAGTTTACAAATTCACTTGTAAATTAATCCTAATTACAACATTTTCCCGATCCAATAGAATTGTGTGACTATGTTGTTTAACCGTTGAAATTACCAACTAGGTTCATTAACCTTTACAAAACTTAAGAAAGTTAACTAATTACTATAATGTTGTAATTAGAACTTAAATACCGAATTGAAAATACTGAAAAAGGAATTAGAGAGAATGGAAGACAAGAGATAGAAGGATCAGACACAGGTTGATAATGGAGTTCACTCGATTTGAGCTACGTCTTCAAGTCTGTTTCTCAATGTTGGACTGCTTTATTAATGACGCCAAGCTTTAACATGCCTTTTTACAACATCCAAGCTTCAAAATCTTGCACAAAATTCCTCACATTCTCTCTCACTATTACAATTTTTGGTGTATAATATCACCTTGTAATTCTTCTCCTCCAAAATTTCCACCTTCCTTCACAAAAGCATAAAAACTCTATATCTCCCTTACACTCTCACCCCTCCTTTTATACATAAAATAATTCCTTAATAAGGCCTTTAACCATAAAATAATAAATTAACCCCCCTCAACCAAAAATACCATCCATTTACAACCTCCTTTTGTCTCTTGGTTTAAGTGGTTAGGGTGGTTTTTAAACCACATATGGCTTTTGCTAATAATTCGGCTTGAAACATTCTTTAAATAAAAACCAGCCGCTATATATTCTAAACACTGTTGATGGTGTATCAGTGGGCACTTGTTTTAGCACCCGCGTGGTTGGGAGTTCAACTCCCACCACTTCCATTTTAAACTCATTGTTTAGAATTTGGAATAGTCCAAAACAATGCATTGCCACATATGGTTTAAGAACCTCTATGTGGTCTAATGGTGGAGGCGTCCGCTAGTGTGGAGGAGGTTAGAGGGTCAAACACCCCTAACAAACTTTTTTTGCACCGTTCAACCGATCGGTGATGAAGGAGGTTGCCATGTGGCATACCGAGAAGGTGCCACGTGGCATGATGTCATTCACTAAAGAAACATAGTCATCACCACATCATTGCTGACTGGATTGCTTGTCAGTTGCCACACAAGCACGCCACAAAGGTGCCACATCACCTATATGGACAAATGACTACCTGCCACGTGACTATACGAACGACACATGTCACGGTCTGATTGGTCCATGTCATTTGATCCTATTGCATCATCATGCTGATGTCATCACATGTACCATCTGGTTAACTGAGTCAACTGAGAACTTTGACCGACCATATCTTGCGTACACAAGCTCCATTTTTTATGAAACAAATGTCGTTGGAAACGTCTTGGCGTGCTCTTTGATTGGACGTCGTTTCTAACGAATTTTAAGATGACCCTGACGGCCTCAGGGACCAATTTTGATTGAACCTTTGATCAAGCATAACTCGCACGTGCGATCTTCTTTTGACATGATTCAAGTTGCGTCGAGATCGTGTCAGTGAGCTCTTTCCAATGATGTTGGTTTTGTTGGATTTTAAGACTATGAAAATTTTAAGGTCTTCTGGATCCACCTGGATCAACTGGTGACTTTGTAGTTTGCACAGATGCATCTATTGAAGGTATTGGACTTGTTCTCATGCAGGAGGGACGAGCCATAGCTTTTGAGTCTTGTAAATTGAGGAATCATGAACTTAATTATCCAATGCATGATTTGGAGTTGGCAGCAGTGGTTCACGCTTTAACCAAATGGTGACATTTCCTACTTGGCCATGGATTTGAGTTGCATTCAGACCATCGAAGTCTGTAGTATATCTTTTCTCAGCCTAATTTGAATGCTAGAAAATGTAGATGGATGAAATTTTTGTGTGAATATGATTTTGAGAGCCAGTATATTAAAGGGAAAAAGAATGTTGTAGTTGATGCTCTCAATAGGCGACATCATGAATTGTTAACCCTGACTATTAAGATAGATCTTAGAGAGCGTATTGTAGGACTATTACCCCAGGATGATTTGTATCATGAGATTGTTTAGTTCCAGAGTCCTCTGAAAGGTAAGTTTGAAGGATATTCAGTGGATGCCAATGGATTACTCTGACATCATGGATGCATATATGTTCCTTTAGTTGGAAACCTTAGAGATTTGATTATGATTGAGGCTCATCGGGCACCTTATGCCTCTCATCCCGGTATTAAGAAAATGCATGCAGATCTTCAAAAACTGTATTTCTAGGTGGGAATGCAGAAAGATATTGCAGATTTTGTTGCATGCTATTTAGAATGTCAAAGAGTAAAAGCAAAGCATCAACACCCAGCAGGTCTATTATACCCACATGTGATTCCAGAGTGGAAATGGGATGAAATTACAATGGAATTTATTGTAGGGTTATTTCTCACTGCTCGTCAGCATGATGCCATTATGGTGACGGTGGATAAATTAACGAAAGTAGCACATTTCTCTCCAATGAGTTCCTCCTATAATGCTGCTTCAGTGGCCAGAGTGTTTCTTCGGGACATAGTTCAACTTCATGGTGTGCCTAGGAAAATCATCTCTGATAGGGATCCTATTTTCACTTTAGCCTTATGGATTGCACTTCAACAAGCCTTGGGAACCACTCAACTTCAGTATTGCCTATCATCCAAAAATTGATGGACGAATTGAAAGAGTAAATCAGGTTTTGGAGGATATGCTTTGGATGTATGTAATGGATCAGCAATTTCATTAGGAAGATTATTTTAATTTAGTAGAGTTTGCTTATAACAATAGCCATCACAGTTCTCTTGATATGGCACCTTATGAGGCTCTCTATGGTAGACCCTATAGAACTCCTTTAAGTTGGGATCAACAAGAAGATCGAGTTGCTATCAAACTTGAACTTTTAGGGAATTGGAACAATAGGTTGTCCATATTCGCGAGTAGTTATAGATAGCTCAGGATCAGGAATTTCAAGTTGGGATGGATTGAAATATAGCCAGGAGGGTCTAGTTCTGACGTCTCAAATATGTATTTCTTATTTTCATTCTATTAGTTTCAGTTACTCATCTTCAGAAGCACACACACCCAAGCGAGGATGGGAAGAGAAAACAGAGGTAGAATCTAGTCAATACCCTGAGAATGATTGAACTTTGAGAAAACAGAGCATGTAGGGAGCTACTCCCATTAATTACGTTGAAAGAGTTAAATAAAAGAGAACTGGCATAGGGTACCTTGAAGGAATTCAATAAAACTTGAGTAGGAGATTTAAAAATGTTTCTAATTTTAAGTATTGCATGTATAGATAAGTGTAGTCTTTTTTTTATCTATTCGATGCTTAGAGAATTTTTTGTTTGAGTACTAAATGTGAGTTGAGACTACTGTGTTGAAGCCCTTTCACTACTGTTTTCATCTAATAAAAAGTGCCTCTAAATTCAAACAGATTCAAGCTAATATGGAGTTGCGCGACTGCCTCAGCTTGGTAGCAAAAACATCAATAAGTATAGAATAAAACTCAAATCCCTCTCTCTGTTTCCAATACTTTGTCATATGTCTTTTGTTTGAATTTTGTTGAGTTATAGAAATGATTTGATAACTAAGGCAGTCAAACAAGTGTGGGATGGGTTGGGTCAGGTTAAAATTTGGACAATTAACTGAGTATTTGTTAAATACAACGTAATTGAAGGTCTTCTTGTTGAATGAAGGCATTGAAGATCGAATTCTAAAGGAGGGAGTGGAAGTTTGTTAGATATTGTAGAACTATTGTCTTCCAGGTGGAAATCACATTGGCTATGTTTGAGATTTTAGTTTAGAAAATTCTTCACTGGGATAGGAAGGCAAATCTAATTATATGTTCAGTTGTATTACTCAGGATTTCAAACTCCAACAGTCTGAAAAAATTCTATGTTGTAGCCTATATGGAGGAAACAATCCAATGTAATGTGATTTTTTTTTTGATTTAATTGATCTGTAGGATTGAATACGGTTCTGAATTTATAATTGTTAAAACAAAATGAAAACTTGTCTACAAAAGAAGAGAATGCTAAACTATGGTTTTGTTTACAATTTTAGTTAATGTTATTGTTGAGCGTATAGATACAGACAATTAGAGTACTTCAGAGTGAGGCAACACTCTGAAATTTTATCACTTGGGCTTCTGAAAGAAAACTTGTTTGTGAGTATTTGTTTTATTATATAGATTATTTTTATTATGGCTTATTTTATGGTAAGGAATTACAACCAAACCTTAAATAATGGCTACAATGATCAATCTGAAAGTAGGCATGTGACCTCTATACATCTCGAGGTTGATTTGTGATGTCACCAAGGTGATGTTCTCAAGCTCCATCACCTTGTGACAAACATCAAATCTGACATCAACATAATAGATCATGCGATTGCCATGTATCGACAAACGCACAATACACCATGCATCCTCCAAGGTCATTATCACCTCGCTTGTCGGAAGTGGAATGGCGAAATCTCACTGTGCCATATCTTGCGCAGAGCAGTCATCATAGCTAAATGTGTCAGGATAACGGGTGCATATGCAACATACTAGAGGCCAATCTCTCCCAAGTGCTCCTGGTGCAACTCTTAAAAATTTCCCAGTCTCTCAAACACGGTGGGCCTATGCTTGCGCAACATCAGTGGTGGGATGACCTCCTGCACCCACGAAGTGCACGATGCCAGGAAATTGAGGAAATTTGACTCAATTTGAATTTTTTAGCTCAAAAATCACAATAGCGTTGCTATTTGCAATAACATCACTATATTTAAAGTTCAAATTGCAACACCTGAAAGCATTTCAAATTGCAAATCGCAACATGTGTTGCCAAACACATGGCCATTGCCATTTAGACTTTAGAAACCCTAACCCTAATTTCTAAATCGGAAAATGTGTCGCTATATAAGCATGTGTTGTAATCTAAAATTAGAAACCCTAATTTTAAATTGTGAATAGTGTTTCCATATACATATGCATCGTTATAATTCATTTGGGCATCGTTGATTGCAAAATGGGCATCGCTATATAGTGATGCCGCCAAAGTTTAAACTTTAAAGTGTAATAAATGCATCAAAAAGTCAAATTTCAAATCAAGTTTGGAGTTACATACCAGTGGTCCTACGCCTGGAAGCTGCTGATACTCTCGAACTCGGTTAGAGATGTGCCTCAGAAGCTCTTGTCGTGCCATTTCATTGGGTCAAAGCTTAAAATAGCAAGAATCTCTCAAGTGTGAATGAACAAATGAATTGAAAGTAACCCTTCTTGGTTTATTTATGCTAGAAAATTAGGGTTATTTTCCTTAATTTCACTTTCAAGCTAGGGTTTATCATCATTTTCACCAAAATTTCCAATTAGAACCTACTTTTGCATCATTTTTTTGTGTTTTTGGCATAATTCTTGCATCCCATATCCTTTTTGGACCCTTGGGGCAACTTTTAACCTTTATCAAGAAATCAACCCAAAATTCAAAAATTTTGCCCGATTTCTCGAGGGGGCAAGGAATCAGCTTTATCCTTCTGGTGGGGCATCTGAAAAATTTGAAATTTTTTATTTTTTGATTTAAGTAGTAGTTTTAATCCGAATAGCGTTATTCTTTGAACCGAAGCAGCAGGTACCTCGCTTCAAAGAGGGGCAAAATGTAGACACTGAAAAATGTCCTAAACGATATCATACACTCGAAATAGGTTTACTAACATCATTTCCTCTTTAAACCCATCCTTTTTCGCTTAATTAATTAAATTAACCTAGCTAATTTAATTAATGGCATCATTTTCGTCCATTAACCTAATTCATCAATTCAGGTTAATTCACTCCCCCTTCACGCTAACATTTTATCTCATTAAATTAAATAAATCAAAACATTTAATTTAATTCCCTAAGTCGTCTTATTTAATTGAATAACCCTAATTTATTTAATTAAATATCATTTCATCTCTCCCCCCCATTTAATTTAATAAATATCACTTTAATTCCTCCAAATCCCCTAATTTCATGATTAAACCTTGTTTAATTAGCAATTAAACTAATTTTTCTCTAAAAGGAGAATATTCCCATGGAATATTCCTTATCCCCTTTTTGCACAATTAAGAATTTTTTTAATTTGCAAAATGCCTTTCATCCTCACCCAAATGAATATTCCAAGGAATATTCTTATTCCTCCATCATTTGAAAAAGGGATATTTTCACTTGGCTTCTAATGCAAGTTTTAACCTTTAACCTTTTGAACAAGTCACCTGTGACCTATGTGAGTAGGTCAAAAGTGTGTTTGTTTGAAGCAAATGTGAGCCCTTGATTAAATCCCATCATGCATTCTCATCCATTGATGAGAATCCATGATCCATGCCTCTTCTTCCTTTCATCTTTGACCGTTGATTGATCTTTTTTATCTCAACCCTCCATTTCTCATTTGCTCTCTTATAAATAAAGCACTATTTGGAGACAAATGGATCCATCTTTCAATTGTAAACTTATGTTGTTGAATTCACTTGTATCTACACTCACAATTTACTCACTTTTAGTTTGTTTTAGTTTATTTCTAATTGCATAATAGCTTAAAAGCATCCATTAATGGCTTCCATGCATCCATCTTAGTTTGTATATGAATTAGGGTTTCCATCTTTTAGCTTAGAATTAGCTTAGATTAGCTTAGAAATTGCATAATTAGTTCATTTTTAACATAAAATCATGTTAACTTAGCTTGCATCATGTTTAATTTAGCATAAATTAGGTTTTCATCCATTTATCACAATGGTTTCATCGATTTCCATAGAATCGATTGAAACAAACTCACTAATCACAGGATTGAGAAAGCGTCATTGTTCCACATCAACAATACACCAATTCCAAAACATGATAAGTTTCAAATGAGTTAGAGTAGGAATTTAACTGTTTTCATAGTTTGTAACTTTTAGTTTCAATAAATGCTTAGTTTAACTTTTCAATTTGAATGATCTTGTTTGGTAGATTGAGGTTTAGTGGATAAATTGTGCTTTGATTCACCATGGATCAAGTGTAATCAACCCACCCTAATGATCCTCGTCTCACAATAATAATTAAATAATAATGTATTATTTAATTAGAAGAGAGAGTTAGTTAAATAGTGTTGCTTGCCATTGAAGACAATTTTAGGTGTCTACAATTGCTATTTGATATGTGGAAGCAATTGTAAATCATTCTAAATCATTGTCTGAATTGTAGTGAGTATATTATACATACATTTTGGATTTCTCTTCATATTTTGGATTAATATTTTTTGTGCCTATTATGTTGTATTTGGATTACATCTGCAAATTAATATTTGTTAAAATTATAAATTGGGGACATTATGTAGTGGTATCAAAGCAATATTTTGCTAGTTTGTAACGTTTCCTAATTATTAATCTTTCCAAGTGAAAGGGAGATCAAGTTCTGGAGGAGAGAATTGAAGAAAGTAGAGTAAGAAGAAATGATGGGGGATGATGAATCCAAAGAAAATTTTGGGGAAATGATAGAAGGGAAAAATTGTCTTGCTAACATGTTCGGCTAGACGTTTTAGTGGATGCAGACTAATACAAGGAAGGAGAATGATAACATTAATGGAGCTAGTGCCTTCAGTGAATCGAGTGGTGGAAAGGGGAAGGAGAAGGTGATTACTACACAAAGTTCCATAACATACTTTAGTAATAGGACCCTTAAGCCCAAGTTCATTCAAAGAGTGGAAGAAGTTCCAAAGGAAGGAACTACTCTCCAAGATGACATCTGAAGAGCTTATAAAGAGTATAGGTCCTTGAACCCTCTAATCAAAGAGATCTTGTCTTTGAAATATTTCATGGCAATGAAGAAGAATAAAAGAGGAACTTACCATTCACCCCTCAATCCAAAAGCATCAGAGCACTCATTGAGAAAGATATCTATTTCCCCCTTGGATGGATCTAAGAAGAGCACTGCTAGGTCATGGTTGCAAAAACTTGATACATATATGGCACTCAAGCCAATGTTTGAGGAAGATGCCATAAAATTTGCCACCCTACATTTGGAAGAAATTGCTCATGATTGGTGGTACCATGGTCCGATCACTCAAGGCCACAAATTGATCAAATCTTATGATGAATTCTGCAACATATTAGTTGAGCGATTTGATAGAAGAGATCCGAAAGAATATTTTAGAGAATTGGCTCATCTCAAGCAAAAAGAAAGTGTGGAGGAATACATTGCCAATTTCTAGAAGCCATTAGCCATGGTAATTGATATCTCAACTAAGAGACTCATGGTCCTTAACATAGAAGGCTTGGTAGAACAACTCAAGGGCTTGGTGAAGGCTTTCCACCCCACAACACTTCATGAGACTATCCATAAAGCACTTGATCTAGAGAATTTTGCTCCTTAGCATAAATCAATACCTTCAATATGGAATAAGCCAAAGGGGAATTTCCAAAAGAAGCCTTGGATTGCTCAGAAACTGATTCCCTTTGTCACACTTAATAAGAATGATGACGAGACCAAGAATAAGCTCAGAAGGAAGAAAAATTATTTCTCTTGTAGTAAATCATGGGTTTCAAAACATAGGTGTCTTGGAAAAGGGAAAGTCCACTATATAGAAGTCATCTATGACAAAGAATAAAAATCAAATGGTTCTAAAGAGTTTCATGATCTGGAAGACATCCCTCCATAGGAAGAATATAAGGAGAAGGATAATGGCGAAATCCTAGAATTTATATCCAGTGCACATAGATACTATTATTTCAAGGTCTGGGGAGTCCTTGTCGGAGAAAGAGTGACTATCCTGATTGATGGAGGCGCTGCTTATAACTTCATTGATGAAGAACTTGTGAGAAGAAGCCTAGATGTGGAGAATTTAGAAGGCTTCATTGTGGTGGATGGGTATAACTGACCTTGTAAGGTGAAATTTTGAAAGTTGGACATAACATTTGGAGATCATAAGGTTTGTGATGATTTCTATGTTATTGGTTTGGGTGAAATCGATGTGATTTTGGGGGTGCAGTAGTTACATTAATTGGGTGAGTACACTACAAACTATCAAATGATGGAGCTCAAGTTCAAAGCCAATGGGAAAGATGTGGTGCTAAAGGGAATGGTGAATGGTAGTCCACAAGTAGTATCAACCAGGAGAATGGAAAGGATCTTTTAGAAGAACCGAGTTGCTTGGTCTACCAGTTGTTTGGTGATTTCAAAGGACTCTTCAAAATGTAAGAATGATCAAGTTCATATCGATATACAAAAGATTTTGGATAAGCGTAGTTTGGTTTTCAGTGACATGCCTCTTGGACTGCCACCAGATGGAGGTTTCCATCATATCATAGAACTTGAACCAGGATCAAAGCTAGTTATGACCACTCCTTACCACCATCCCCATATGTACAATAAAGATATAAAGAAAGTAATAAAGGAGCTATTGGATATGGGCTACATCAGATCAAGCTCTATCCCTTTCACATCTCATGTGGTGTTGGTGAAGAAGAAAGATGACACTTTGTAGATGTGCATAGACTACTAGGCATTAAACAAGAAGACCATTAAGAGCTTGTACCCCATACAGTGGATGGATGAGCTAATTGATGAACTACATGGCGTAGTATACTTCTCAAAGATTGATCTGAGGTTTTGATACCACCAGATCTGAATAAGAAAAGAAGATGTTCAAAAGATTACTTTTTGGTGTCACTATGGGCATTTTGATTTCCTAGTTATGCCCTTTGGTCTCACCAATGCTCAGAAAACTTTCCAATCATGCATGAATCGTGTGTTTGGTAAGCACTTAAGGAAGTTTGTGTTGGTTTCCTTTGATGATATTTTTATCTATAGCAAAACATGGGAAGAACATTTGAAGCATTTGGATATTGTCTTGGGAATTCTAGAGCAATAGTCTCTCTTTGTAAAGATGTCAAAATGTGAGTTTGGGTCAATGGAGATATTGTATTTGGGACATGTCATAATTGCTAAAGGAGTTCAAATTGATCAACAAAAGATCTGAGCCATTCTAGACTGGCCACCTCCTACAAACTTGTCTCGACTAAGAGGTTCCTTTGGACTGTGTAGCTGTTACCAAAGGTTTTTCCAAGGATTCTCTTAGTCTGTTACACCTCTCACCAATTTGACTAAAGCAGGAGCCTTTAAATGGACAACAAAAGCACAAAGGACCTTCGAGAAGTTGAAAGAGGTAATGAGCTCTTGTTCGGTTCTTGCAATTCTTGATTTTTTGCTTCCATTTGTTGTAGAATGTGATGCTTTGGGTGAAGGGATTGGAGCTATTCTCTCTCAGAGGGGACATCGCATATCATTTGAAATTAGGAAATTAAGAGACCATGAAATAGGATATACCATATACGATAAGAAAATGCTAGCTATAATGCATGCCTTGGAGAAATTCTAACCGTGGATAGGTCAATTAGATGGTTAAGCAAGCAACAAGCCAAAGAGTGCAAATAAACAACTTAAACAACCTACACTTCAAGATTAGCCTAAGTTAGAAACAAAACAAGACAAAGCCACAAAATGGAACTTTATACCTTGCGTTGAGTCGATCCTTTGGTTGGCCCTTCGATCTTTGACGTGTATGCTCCTTGGATGGCAAGATGCAAGCTAGATGAGGATGTGAAGATGGATGCAAGTGGATGAAAATGTGAAAATGGCTAAGTAGAGGTTGAGAACAAAACTGCAAGAGTTTGGCTAGCACAAATGATCTCCTCCAAAATGAGAGAAAAGAGAGGGTATTTATAGGATTTTTGGGAAATCCTAGGGAAAATGGACGGTTGAGATTGATCCACCAAATATCAAGATGTAGGGCTAAGGTGAGTTGAGAACTCACAAGCCCTCACATCTTGACATGTGGCATGTGATGATAGCCCTAAAAGGTGAAGTGGACATGAGGTGGAAGGAGAAGGACATGACATGGAGGGGGTACAAAGTACCTTGAGATTGGACAAGATCTCCTCATAAAGGAGGTACTTGTCCCCATGTGGGTGAGAGGACAAGTGGGGAATTAAAAATTCCTCAAATATCCTTATGGGAGATGGGAAAGAATTTTAAATTCCAAAGGTTGTATTGGGGGATTAAAAGGTGAATTAAAAATTCACATGGGGAAGAGAGGAGCCTAGGATAAATAAAAAGGATTTAAAAATTCCTTGGGGGATGGGGAGAGTTGACTAAAGGGGGTGATTAGGATTGTGCAAGTACTTGATTAGATTAATTAATGAGGATTAGAAGAGGGCTAGATCTCACATGTGACTTGATGTGACAAGTCAAAGATCACATGGGGAAGAGTAATGAAGGATTAGAGGAGGGTTAGGTGGCTAAGAGAGATTAGAGGCCAACTTGCAAAAGTTGGAGGATGTGACACATCCTAATCAAAGATTAGGTATGTGCATCCCACTATGGGATTATTAGAAGAAGGATTAAGATTAGATAAAAAATGATGGGGATGTGATTATAAAGGGGATTAACAAATGTGATATTTATTTAATTCATTTGATGAAAGAGGAAGGTATTTAATTATTTAACTAGATACCTTAGGGATTAGAAGAATTTAAGGATGTTAATTAAAGGGGATAAATTTGGATAAATTAAGTGTCCAAATTTAGACGTCTACACCTGGACCCAAATAACCAGGTTTTTATTATAAAAAAAATACAAGGGTATATTATAAATTTTTTCTTAGATACTTATATGGTAGATTATCTATTAGAAAGATGCTCAACCTTACTTATCCAAACTAGCACATAGGTATATTGTGACACTAGTATTGGGATACACTATGCAGTGGGTATAGTTTGTTGTGAGGTATTGTGTAGTGTTTCAATTCATCAATTTGGAATCTTAGGGAATACTACCTTAGTATTGCAGAGCTAGAAGTGAAGAGGGTCTTACCCACCTCAATCATTGGTCCTTACCTGCCTAACCTAAATATAGATTTGTGGTAATTTTCCAAGTTTGACACCCCTAACACCTAGAAAAGTATCAAGCCTTAGGGATTTGGGGCCAACAACTTTAATCACCAACATAACCTACTTAGGAGTGCGATAATCTCTTACATCTTCCTTGAATTCACTCATGTGCTATGCTTTTTCTATTTTCTATGAAAAATTTCTTGGAATAAAAAGAAGGTTATCATTGATGAATGTAGTTGCTATTTTATTATTATTTCCATAATAATCAAAGGATTTCTTCATATTTACATTGCCACATTTGGCATAGATGGGGCTTCCAAAAAACCTTCTTAATTGTCTCAACACTTATATTTAATAGACTTAAAACTCTTTAGTAAATAAAACAAGTGCCACATAGTGGTAAGTACTTTCCTTTATAGCATTGTAATAAAAGTATTTGTTGTGAGACAAGTAAATTTAGTTGATAGACAATTCACATTATAGTAATTTAGAGGTAGGTTAGTAGTAGTTTGATCAATAAACTCTTGCAAACTTAGAGAGTGAATATTGCATTATTTTCTAATTATACATTTTAGATTTATGAAATAATATTGTATAAAATATTATTAGACATTTAATTAAAAATATTTGCTAA